>CAOJBJ015111714.1:0-13156 GCA_948291685.1 Euphorbia celastroides | reverse complement strand
GGTCAGAGAACATACTTATCTAAACTTCATAGATTTTTTCTTCTGTAGCGATGAGTCTAACCAGCCATGAATTGGGATGTTTGCATTTTAGAATCATTATGCTCTTACAAATCGGATGAGCGATTTACCAGAAATTAAAGTGGGTTTTTGGGAATATTTGTTGTGTGTGTAAATATTTGTTGCTTTATAGTTAAATCATGATAAGTGCATGGTCTTCACTTTGAACTGCTATATTCGGCAAACAAGAATTTCATTCTAATAGTCTGAATTTCATTGGGTGCAACAAATATGAGTCGTTGTTAAGATATGGTATTAAGAAAAAATAAGATGCCGCATGGTTAACTTAAATTGGTCGTTGTTGAGAAAATACATATGTAAGATGGTGAATAAAATTTAAAAAATAAAATTTTGGAGAAGAACATAATGCGGCTCTTAAGTTTTCTTGCTTGGTAGAATGTTTTGAGCAATAAAAGTTGCGTGTAGTGCACTTATCTTCCTAAATATATAATTTAACTCTTGATTTAAATATAATCTAAGTTTAATTAGGAATGTTACTGTCATATTGTGCATATATACTTACATTAACATGTATTGGCAGAGAAAATTGAAAAATAGACTAGGATCATTGTAAAAATTTCCAAGCTATAGACCAAAAAGTTCACTGAACCATTAAAGTCTGTTTCCGTTAATATAAGTAACTCTCTTCACAAATTTTGTCTTACTTAACTTATAATGATAAATTAGTTTCATTGAGGTGTCTTACTTAACAAGCAAGTGATAAATCCCAAAAAATCGAATTTGAGCCGTAACTCCGAAACAAACACGTGAAAGTAGAATTTGTAAGAGACTAATATTACGCAAATAAATGTTCTAAATAGAATTTAACTCTTTTTTAAATACTCTCTCCGTTATTTTAAGTGGCTTTTTAACTAATTTTTCTTATTTTCTTTTAAGTTTACTTCTTACTTTATAGGGTATATATTTACTTGCTTCTTCCAATTCTACCCATAGTATTTATTGTTCTATTAATTATACATCATTTATTTGTATTCATTTTATTGGATAGACTTTCACATTAAATAAGGGTAAATGAGTAAACTTATGTCCTGAATTAATGTTTCTTAATTTTAGAAACAATCTCTAAATGGTCACTTAAAAAAAACGGAGGGAATATTATTTAGCTCTAATTAGGAATGTTATTGTGTATATATACTGCATTATAAAGAAGGAAAAGGAAGACTAGAAAGAAAGCATGTAATAATGTGTTGGATTTGGTTTAATTGTGTCTTTTTTCTTACAAATAATTGCCTAGCTATTGCTGCATCCTCCCTCTTCTTGTTTTGTGTGCACTGTTAAAATGAAACCAATAAGAAGAAGAAGAAGAAGAAGAAGAAGAAGAAGAAGTAGTGTACACAATAACACCAAGAGGCAGTTTGCGGCAATAGCCGGTAAAATCTCGACTCTTTATTTTAAACAAGAATATAATTTAATGGCCTTAATTTCTCTCTTTTTGTTTACTTCTGATTTCTTGTTTTTTATTTGTATTTTATTGAAAACAAGAATCTATCAACTGGAATTTCTGTAGCTTTAATGGCAATAAGTATTTTCTTTTTGTTTACTTTTGGTTTCTAATTTCTTCGGTAAACTGTTCCAGTAAGGTTTGATGCAAAGAGACTTTTGATTTGTATTGAGCTTTATAAGTTCTTTTTTATTTTAATTTCTACAACTTTCCCTCTTTTCTCTTTTATTTTTCTTGTATTTCGAATATAGAAACCTTTTTGGTGTGGGAGAGCAAGAAATCAAAAGAATCGAACCGAACCAGATTGAAGCTATTAGGTTTGGTTCTAGGGGTTTTCTTTATTTTATGTTTAATAAATTTGATTCGGTTCTCGGTTCTAAAGTTTAAGAACCAAATAGACCAAGTATCAATCCAAAAGTTTTATTTTATGTTTTTATTTGTACTTTTGGTTAGGGATGTACAAAAAACTAAAAAAACTTTAATCTTGAAAATATAAATATTATAAACATGGTTTTGATAATATTTTTATTCTCCATTAATTTATGTTATTTGATTTTAAATTTGACCATTTTATAATAAAAACCATTTTTAGTTATTTATGAACTATTTTGTTGTTTTTTCTTATTAACTTCATTATTTTTATTTTTAAAAATTATAATTAAGTCAATAAAATTAAAATAACGACAGAATGAAAATAAGATAACACTACAAGAAATTGTATTTTTAGTGGGAAAATCTAGTGGCGAAAATATTTTTGCACTAAAAGTGATCTATTAATGGCCACCGGACAATTCGCCACAAAAAATAGCTTAACAGTTGCGAATTCGTTTTTCCCCACTAATGCACATTAGTTAGTGGCGAAAATTCAAATATCGCCACAATTGATCTGTTATAAGTGGCGAAATAGAAAATCACCACCCAAACAAACAAAGTTAGTGGAGAACTCTGACATGGCCACCATAACTTCACTAGCCACCGTCTGTTGCCTCCTCCGGCCGTCAGGCTCTGCTTCCATCCACGTCCTCAGAACAGCGCGTGGATGATCGGGTTTGATGGCGGACGCTGTGGTTTTCCCCTAATCCGAGACGATTGGGTCTTTTTAATCCTTCAATTAACTATCAGTTTAGGCCCTTAAAATTGTCCATTAAGTATGCTTTTCGTTTCCCCCTAGTTTCATTCCTCCATTTTTGTTCTTCAGACTACTAATTTTGCCCAATCGGCTTGTGGGTCTTTTTGCCCAATTGACTTGACTTTGCCTGCATTTCTTTGCACAGAAACAGAATATTAAGTGATTCCATTTGTTTCTAATTAAGGATTATTAATGCTAGCTCTCTAGTAAAGATTGTGGACATTAGTAAATTGCTTTAAGTCATGGCCCTTGTGGAATATCAAATATTAATGTTAGCTCTCTAGTAAAGATTGAGGGCATCAGTAAATTGCATCAAGTCATGGCCATTGTGGAATATCAAATATTAGTTTCTATAATTGCAGTTAAATCATCTCCCTTGTGTTGCATTAACTTTCTACTTTAAATGTTTTCTAAACAGGTTTTCGAGACCAAATACGCCGAAAATTGGAGTCTGTAAGTATTTCGCCTCTTCTTACTGATAGCCTCTTCTTACTGATAGCCTTTCTCCTGTGCTTGTTAGTCTTGATTTAGGTATTGAGAACATATTTTTTTCTCCGTTCTTCTGATTATGTATTCAGCTATGTGCTGGGTGTTAGGAAATATATCTTCTGTAGTTAGGAAATATATTTTCTGTAATTATGTTTATATTATTTCCTATATTTGTATCAAGGTTAACATTATAATTGTTGTATCAAACCCTAATATATAAATTCCACAATAGCACACAGAGAGTGTGCGTGTATTTCCCGTCCCTTTTTTGCTCAAATCGACTATCATGTCTTCTTCTCAGACCACTACCGCCATTACTCCTTCAATCCTGGCTGCATCCAGTGTTTCAACGCCCTCTTTTTCTCACCAACTTCCGATCAAGTTCGACTCTAGCAATTACGTTATGTGGAAAACTCTTATTACTCCCATGATTGCGGGGTGTGGACTATTTTCTCATGTGAATGGCTCAGGAGCTGCGCCTCCCGAATCAGTTGACGGCTCTGACGTTCCCAATCCAAATTTTTTGGTCTGGTTTCAAAAAGACCAACAGGTGCTCTCCCTCATTCTTAATTCGATTTCTCCTTCGTTATTACCTCAAGTTATTGGAGTTCGAACTGCCCGTGAGGCGTGGGTCAAATTAGAACAAGCTTATGTGTCTGGATGGAAAACACAAGCTCGTGAGTTGAAACAACAACTTCACACCTTAATGAAAAAGTCGGGTGAGTCTGTTTCTGAGTATATGCAACGAGCCAAACTTTTGGCTGATCGCCTTGCTTCTTTAAATCATTCTGTTGCTGAAGATGATTTAGTTGCATGATTCTTAATGGCCTTCGTGGTCCTCTTCGTGAGGCTTGTTGTTCTCTGGCTACTCGTTCGGTCACTTTTGATGATTTGTTGGGAATTTTGTTGACGGAGGAAAGACATCTTGCTCGGGAGAAAACTTTGGTGGAGGATCTTAATACTCCCTCGGCTCATTTTACACAAAAGACTCCAACAAATAGGGCCCGGGGTCGAGGCAGCGGGCGTCAACAATTCCTTTCTCATGGGCAGCCCTATTCGAGACAGCCCTTTCCTCCCGGTGCTCCCTCTATTCTCGGCCAGCCACCTCCTTTTTCTCCTCTGATTGGCCAGCAGCAATCTTTTGTACCTCGTCGTCCTGCTTCTCGCCCGATATCTACTATGGCTTCGGTTGACATCTCTACTCGCAAGTGTTACAATTGTCATGGGTTTGGACACTTATCCAAGGATTGTTCCTTCAGAAATTTCCACAATACCGTCCTGTGTATCCTGCCTCTAATCACACAACCGTTGGTTCCTCTTCTTTCTGGTGGATTATGGACAGTGGAGCAACACATCACTTAGCATCCGACTTGGAACATCTCGACCTCCATTCCGAATACCTTGGCCCCGAAGAAGTCCAACTTGGTAATGATTCTTCTCTTTCTATTAAAAATAATGGTTCGTCATCTCTTCCTACTAATTGCAAGTCTTTATGTTTATCTAATGTGCTTCATGTTCCAGATTCACATTTCAACTTGCTTTCTGTTAGTGCTCTAACCAAGTTTAATGATGTTTCTGTTTAATTTTTTGACTCTTATTTTGTTGTGAAGGACCTGATTTCCAAGAAGGCGATTCTTTGAGGCCGGAATGAGAATGAATTGTACGTTCTGCCTTCTGTGGTTCAAGGACCTGTCAAGTGTCATCTCTCCTCTCTATCCATTTGGCATGACAGGCCTGACCATTTACCTTTTCCACTTGTTAGTCGTCTTTTGCGTCGTAGGAACATTCCATTTGATAATAAATCTACTATGAATTGTCTTTGTTCTAGTTGTGTGGTTAGTAAAAGTCATAGGTTACCATTTTCATTGTCATCGTCTAGTGTTTCTGGACCTCTTGATTTGATTTGTTCGGACTTGTGGGGACCTTCCCCTGTTGAATGACGGTTTCTCATATTATGTTTTGTTTTATGATGAGTTTAGTAAATATTGTTGGGTTTATTTCCTGCGTTCGAAGTCTGAAGTTCTCTCATGTTTTAAGAAATTTCGCTTGGTTGTGGAGAAATATTTTGGCCGTCCTATTAAAATTTTTCAATCTGATGGGGGCGGTGAATTTGTGGCTATGAAATCGTATTTGTCTGATAATGGTATTCAACACCATTTTTCATGTCCATATACCCCGCAACAAAATGGGGTAGCTGAACGTAAACATCGTCATGTTGTTGAAACAAGGTTATCTTTATTACACCGCGCCAATTTGCCTCTCTCTTTTTGGACTTATGCCTTTGACACTGTCGTTTACTTGATTAATCGAATGCCGTTGTCTGGTTTGCATGACCAATCTCCTTTCTCTGTTTTATTTCAAGTTGATCCTCATTATAGTTCTCTTCGTATTTTTGGTTATTTATGTTATCCGTGGTTGCGTCCATACTCTTCTCATAAGCTTCGTTATCGTTCTGGTCCATGTATTTTCTTGGGTTATATTAAAGTTCACAAGGGTTACCGTTGTTTCAATCCTTCAACTGCTAAGGTCTTTATCTCACGTCATGTTGTCTTTGATGAGCAGGTGTTCCCGTCTCCCATGCTAAGTGATGGCTCCTCGTCTCAACCACATTCCTCACCCGGTGATTCCTCTCTTCCCACCATTAATTTTCACCCTCATATTCCCATAGCCGCTACACAACCATCAACCTCTACCCATCCAAACTCCAACTCAACACATTCTCATAACCATCCACCTCCAATACTTGCCTCATCAACTACAAACCGCTCCTCAATCACCTCTCGGCCTCCTACATCTCCTCTACCCTCTCCTTCCACATCCATTCACAATCACCCACCAAAATCTAACCGCTCTCCTTCCAAACTATCTCAACCGTCCACATCACCTTCCAATCCAAACATCTCACTTACCGTTGATCTCACCAAATATACCAAACCTACCACTAAGCCTCGTTCATCAAAACCCCCACCTCCTTCCAAGACCATTATCACTAGACAATCCACCGGAAAATTACCTAAACCTCGCTCTTTTCACACTACATGTGTACCCCATGAACCTACTTGCTTCAGCGAAGCCTACCGGTATGATATTTGGCGGAAAGTAATGATAGACGAGTATAATGCGCTTATCTCAAATGGCACTTGGGAGCTAGTTTCCCCAAACTTGGCTACTAATGTTATTGGCTGTAAATGGGTTTTCAAAATCCATTGATCGACATAAGGCCCGTCTTGTAGCCAAAGGGTTTCATCAATGCCCTGGCATTGATTTCAAGGACACTTTTAGTCCTGTTATCAAGCCCAGTACGATTCGGCTATTACTCTCCTTGGCTGTCTCCTACAATTGGTCTGTGACTCATTTGAATGTGTCTAATGCTTTTTTGCATGGTGATCTTGATGAGCTCGTTTTCATGACACAACCTCCTGGCTTCATGGATAAAACAAATCCTCAGTATGTTTGTCGATTGCGCAAATCTTTGTATGGCCTCAAGCAATCCCCACAGATGTGGCATCAATGTCTCACTCGGGCCCTTCTTCAATTTGGCTTTCAAGCTACCAAGGCCGACACTTCCCTTTATTATCTTCGACGTGGGACAATTATACTATTTTGCTTGATATATGTCGATGACTTGCTAGTATTGAGTAGTGACCCCAAGACCGAGATTCATTTGATTAATTTTCTCCAATCTCAATTTGCTATAAAAAATCTGGGGTCGGCTACTTATTTTCTTGGTATTGAGCTACATCACTCCAATGGATCTCTCCACCTTCATGAACATAAATATGCCTGTGATCTTCTAAAACGGGCAAACATGTCCGAGTCTAAAGGGGTTAACACACCAGCTAGTAACTCAGCCACGTTACACTCCAGTGATCAACCCTTGTTTACTGATCCTACTCTATATCGTAGCCTTTTCGGTGGACTGCAGTACCTCACGCTCACTCGACCAGATCTCGCCTTTGGTGTGCACAAAGTTGCCCAGTTTATGAGCTCACCGACGGTTATTCATTGGCAGGCTCTGAAGTGTCTCCTTCGTTATGTTAAGTCCACGATTTTCTATGGACTTCGATACACGCCTCGGCATCGTGTATCTTTGCAAGCCTTTTCGGATTCGGATTGGGCAGGCGATCCCGCTGATCGTCGTTCGACCTCAGGTTTTGCAATTTTTCATGGTACTAATCTCATCTCGTGGGCATCCCGCAAACAACGTATTGTCTCTCGCTCCTCAACTGAAGCTAAATACCGAGCCTTGGCTACGACTACTTCAGAAATTTCATGGTTAGGCTCCTTATTGCGGGAAATTACATTTCCACTCTCGGGTCCTCCCTGTCTTATGGTGTGACAACCTCAGTGCCACTTACTTAACGGCAAATCCAGTTTTTCATAATCGTACGAAGCATCTTGAGCTCGACTTTCACTTTGTTCGTGAACGGGTTACTTCCAAACAATTCATTGTTCGTTACATCTCAACGGACGACCAAGTGGCGGATATTCTCACTAAACCGCTAGGCCATTCAAGGCACCGATTCTTAAGAAACAAGTTGGCCGTTGTTCCACACCCGGCTCAACTTGCGGGGGGATGTTAGGAAATATATCTTCTGTAGTTAGGAAATATATTTTCTGTAATTATTTTTATATTATTTCCTATATTTGTATCAAGGTTAACATTGTAATTGTTGTATCAAACCCTAATATATAAATTCCACAATAGCACACAGAGGGTGTGCGTGTATTTCCCCTCAAAATCACTGTTACGCTTTCACTGGGACTAGTGGTTCCTAGAGGTCGCCCAAGCTATGGTTCTGTTTGAATAAACATAGTTGGAAGCATTTTCCTGAATATGAACCATTCTTCAGCAATTTATTCTTCCTCTTTAACGTTTATCAGTATAATCGGCGGCTTTAACCACCTCATGGAAAACCAAAAAACGAATGGTTTTACCTGAATTGGTGTTGATTCAGTGCTTGCATTGAAATCTGCCGTCGACATAATTTGATTCGAGAAGAGAAATTTATTTGATTGAATTGAAAAGAACGATCGATTTTGCAGGATGAGCAATAAGGGAAATAAGAGCAAGCGATTGAATGGAAAATTGAATAGGAAACGGATTCTAAATAGGGAAGATTCAAGATCATGGTTGAATGGAATAAGAAATCTGATTACGTTTGAAAACACCGTGAAAAAGAGATAATGACGTTAACGTTAGTATTAATGGAGGTGTTAGCTGACTAGGAGAGTAACAAACCAAACTAAGCCCTTATCTCGTGTTAGATCAAGTCGGCTGCATGGGCTGATTAACGATATGAACTTCTATATCGAGCCAAATATTCATCAATATCAAGTGTGTATCTTGTAAGATAGTTTTCTTAACCGTAAATTTTGGTCCACCTCTCCCTCGACTCTTTTTTAACTATTAATTATAAAAACATGAATTGAAAGATTATACATGAATCCAACATGTGACTCTATCTACTAAAATTTGTATAATATATTCACAAAAAATCTGATAGCATATTTAATAAGATATTTCCACGTAATCCTTTCATTACGTGTTTTAGCCAATTAGAGCATGACAAATGGAAATTATTTAATCATTTGTCTGCGTGGCTTAACCAATCATACGATGACAACTATTCAAATACAACTCATGGAAATTCTATATATAAGCACTTTTCAAGGTCAGAGGACATACCTATCTAAACTTCATAGCTTTTTCTTCTGTAACGGCGAGTCTAACCAGCCATGAATTGGGATGTTTGCATTTTAGAATCATCAGACACTTACAAATCGGATGAGTGATTTACCAGAAATTAAGGTATATATTAAACTGTTGTGGTTTTTTGGGATTATTTGTTGTGTGTGTAAATATTCGTTGCTTTGCGGTTAAATCATGATAAGTGCATAATCTTCACTTTGAACCGCTATATTCTTCAAAACAAGAATTTCATTCTAATAGTCTGAATTTCATGGGGTGCGAATTTAGATTCCAATTCTTTATTACGTGTAGAAAGCTAGTAGAAATGAATGGGTAATTTCATAAAAATCGAATTGATTTAATTTTTTTCAAACACGAAACATAGGAATGGGTCTGAATAGATATTTTTTGTGTAAACTCTCAGGTCAGTTAATGAAAGTATATCAATGTTAATTGGAATTTGTTTCTAGGACTCTATTTTTTTTAATTTTAATTATTATCTTGTTGTTATGTCTAGATGGAAGGACATGAAGAAAACACCTCGAGTGAATGGGATCGGTTGCTATGGGTAAATCGCTGGATTGTGCCGGACAAAGGGCTGAAGCCTATGATCGGCTTCAAAGCCAAATTAGTGGCACGACCACAATGTGCTGCCTTTTCTATGGCCTTTGTTTCCTCCGTTTCACGAGGTTGAATAACTGGAGAGCCGAAAACCGAGTAACCGGCGATCAGCATGTCTTCTAGTGTGACAATAGCTTCACCCCATGGGAAAACAAATGATTTTGTTTTTGGGCACCATTTTTTAACAACCCCAAAAACCAGCTCATTGTTTTTTTTGAAGTTGGTCGAGTTGAGAATTGCTTCGTAGATACCGACTTGATTCTAGGTTTGAGAGGGCGGTTGAGGGCACATGTTCATGCAACTGGATGTTGACGACATGTCATATGAGGTTTTTATTTATTTATTGGTTGTATTGTAAGATCATTTTAGTTAATAGTTGTATTCAAATACCAATGAATTTATGTTCATATTCGAATTCAGCAATTGTGAGTGCTGGAGGAGAGAATGTGAAGTGTAAGTATTGGTGTATAAAATATGAGACGCATGGATTTTGCTGCATTTTCCAAGCAACTATCGTTGAGGCCTCGTTCTTTCTGTTCGTTTTATCATATTTATATATTGCGCTAAACAAATTTAATTTCGGTGTAGTTCAATTGAAAAGATAAATGAACACTAAAGCTCAACCCAATTTTGTACTAGACATATTTATAACAGAGCTAAATTCTTATCAAGTGGAAATATATACTCTTAAATTGATTTATTGTTAGGTATCGACACTTTGGTGTAAAAATAGCTACCAGTTCGATTGCATCGTATAATGGCTGGTTCGAACGAACAGTTGTCCTATCTGTGAAAGGACTGCTCTTCCTCTTTATTTATTATCAACCTCGTGATCAACTCACGAAAATGGAAAAAGAGACGCAAACGCAAAAAATATTTAGACGGTCAGTTGTTGAGCTCCCTTTGATTTGATCCTCCAGCCGGTAGGGGTGAGCAAATTCGGTTCAACCGGATTCGAACGATCCGAATTAGTTCAACCAAAAATCGAACTTGATTACAATTTTACAAAATATCGAATTTTCATTATAAACTTATTATAAAAGCCGATTACAATTATGTTTGATTCAAAATTCTATTATAATTTTTGTTCAATTTGATAAAACTTGTAATATAATTCGGTTCTTTGGTTGAACCAATTCGAATTATTTGGTTCCGGTGGAACTGAATTCGATCTCCCCTACCAGCCGGTAAGAACTCTCAACTATGCCAAAAGAACGAAAAAGATGACCGGGGTGTCCCCTTAGAGGGACTCTCTGATGGTTAAGTCAGTAGTGTGATCAAGAAAGGGTTTGAGAAGAAAATTTGGTAGAGTAATAATAAGGTTAAGAAAATATTGCATACCGCACTCTCCTTGTATTGATCCTTTTATAGCGTTCATGTGATGCCCTAATTCCGCCTAGATTACCTTTTTTTCCTTGAGGTTATTTTCGGAAATCCCCTCACTAGACAGTTATTAAAAATTATTTTGGAAACTCCTTTCTAGATTTTTCTCTTATGCAAACGTGTCAAGCCTTTTCTTGGTCTCCAAGCCTCTAGAAGCTCTTTGGGCTTAACATTGGGCCAAATGAAGATTCAGGCTGTCTCAATGGAGCTTTTAGGCCTCTCCTTAAACCATCATAATTTTGGGATATTGATCTTAAGCCTAGACCTGACCAATACTTTAACCGGGTGAATATGTCGGCCTGTTATCAAAAGTCCCTCCATCAATTAGGCAAGTTCTTTAGGACTTAGCTCTTAGGCTGAAACTAGTCATCTCGAAAACATCTCGGCTGAATATTGATGGTTAATCGTCTGCCAACTAGAAAAATATCTTCGCGCGTACATGTCAAAATTGACGATGAAATCACATTGGAATTAGTCACACCAAATTGACAAGGGCAAAACTTCTATAACCTCTTTATCTAGCCGAAAGCCACCCGATGAGAAAATTTTGTGTTTTTGTTGCCCAACAAGGTCCATGAGGTGTGGGACTGCTGATGCCTCACATTCTCTAACCTCAATCTTAGCTCTCAAAGCTAATTCTTTAGTTCGCTCACTTCAACCTCAACCTCATCCCCAAGAGGTCTTGAGACCGAAGACGAAGTTAAATCTATCAATCGTTTTTCAAAGATCAAATATTTGCTTCTCCTTATTTGCAAAATTATCTTTATGCCAAGAAACGGATAGCATAACGAAAACGATCAAGTTTAAATTCTAAATCCTGTCCCCTCCATTTGATCTGAATCCGACACCATTTCTGCTTAACAAATTCTTTGAATCCCTTCTTATCCCACCAAGCGTTCAAAGAATGAAACGGTCTCTGACCCCCCCCACGGAGCAACCGAGCAACCCATGGACTGAAAACAAATTGGGAAATGATCAAATAGAGTAGAATCAAAAGTGATGATTGACATCAACAGCCACCTGTCCATTACATCACCAGAAACTAACACTCTATCGATTCTTGAGAATGCTTGTAGGTTAGCCCAAGTGAAATATCTCTCATAAAGAGGAAGGTCATTTATAGAGCATAATTTGTATAAGTAAATGTATAGTTATTGAGCTGAAATTCAAGCCAGAGCAAAATATTGACGGAAATCATAAGTCTGCGGGTTGCGGACTGAAGGAGAGCACAAGCTGGAACGCGAGCTAAAAAAGGGCCAAAAATGGAGAGAGAAAGGCGCAACAGCAGAGGACGGCATGGCTGGCATGGGAGAAAAAAGTACTGACAGCAGTTTGGCAGCAGCAAAAGTAGCAGCCAACAGTCCCTAAAGTATGGGGCAAAGAAGATCTTTTGTACTTTTTGGATATTTTAGTAGTCAAACCCTTTTAGGTTACTTTTAGTATTTTATTAGCTTGGACTAAATTCAGCCACATGGGCTCATTTTGCTTTAGCCAAGTATTAGTTAATTAGTTTGCTTTTAGTTAATTCTTAATTAGAGCTTTTGGGAGATATTTTTGTTGGCTTGTTGAAAAAGCCATTGAGTCTCTCTTAGCTATATTAGTAGTGCTTAGTTATTAGCTGGGAGGATCTTCATTACTCTCTCCTAGAGAGAGAATTATGTAACTCCTCTCCTTCTTGGAGAGGAGACCAAAAACTCCATTAATGAAGCTTGAAGTTATTTCCGTGTCCATTGTGTAGCTTCTTCTAAGTCTTAGCCTGTGCATTAGGTCGCGGTAAGTATTCTTCCATTATGCTTTTGAGTTGAATGTTGCATATATTATGGGTTTTTGGTTAAGAAGTTTGTTGGTCCCCTTGGGCAATATAACACGTATCAGAGGGGGGTGAATGACTTTTTAGCGTTTGAAATAGTTTAATGCAATCTTTTTTTTTAAAATCTTTTTCTGTTTCACCCTTTCTGATCAGCGACGAATTGTTTTCGCTGATGTTGACACTTGCGCGCTGAGAAGTTTTAGTCTCAGCGAGCTTTTCAGTGATTGATTTGAATGATTGATGAATGTACACTGATCTATCAGCGAGGCTGAGTATTCAGTGGGTTAATTTAAAAACAAAGTAAGAGAATATTACCAGCAATTTATCCTGGTTCGACAGCCCGTGCCTACTCCAGTCCCAGGATACCCTCTTTGAGCTTTAATCGACTAGTGTCTCCTTATCGGCGGAGAAGCCTTCTTACAGAGTTTTCCAGAGAATGAGTACCCTCCTCTTTCTCCTATTCTCTAACCCAACTGTTGGATACCCTCTCCAACAGTCTACTCACTTTTACAA
>CAOJBJ015108955.1:0-15821 GCA_948291685.1 Euphorbia celastroides | reverse complement strand
GTAACATTTCTCCGGCTATAAATAGGAGAATCGAAGACGAAGAAAAGTTGACGAAACAACGAATAGACGCACGAACGAATATCTGCGAAAAACTTACAAGTCTCAAAGAATTCTTACTTGAGAGAATAGCTAGCAACAGTGAGATTTAATATCTGTTGTAATCTCTTTTCAATCTCTGTGAGAAGTAGAAAATATTATCTTTCGTTGTAAAGCGAGTTGACTGTTGGAGAGGGTATCCAAACAGTTGCTTAGGGCTTTGCTCAAAAATTGCAGACTGCAATTCTAGTGCCATAAAAAAGGATTTGCAAAACGAGGAGTGTGCATTGGATGTGCAATTAAATTACCACTAATATGTTGTTGTTTCCCAAATTGAGTTTATAAATTTTGGGTTTGTTTTTAATTGTTTGAAGTTACTTAATAGTTTTAATTATGTTGGTGAAACTATTAATTTTAAAAGCAACAAACAAAGCTGTTTGAAAAAAAGACGGTAAAAAACAGTAGTTTGATGTTAAAATAAACAGTTGTTGAAGAAGGTATCCCTGCAAGATGTTCTAATATTAATGGCAGATATAATTTTTAATTGGTTCTATTGTGCGTTTAGGATGCGTTTTGCTTGCTTTCTAAACGACAATTCGATGACTGATGAGATTAGCAAATGAACATTATTTTATACTTTTAAGTTGAATCTATTATTTGCTTCTCGAATTTGGAATGGAAAGTCGGATTCAAAAGTGCAACTGAAACTGATTGTTAACATAAGTCTAACTAAACCCGAAAAAAATATGTCATCCTAACAATGATGTCCCATTGTATGTTGTCCCTCCACCCAAAGTATGCCACTTACTCAATTCTCTATTTTATTTATTTTTCTCTTCCACTTTATATATTCCCTTTTCTACATGACAGTCGGGAGATATGGAAATTTAGGACAATAGATTTTCTTTCCACTGAAATTGATTGTTAACAAAATTTAAAAATGTTTCCATAAAATCCAACTGGTATCAGATTAGATACTGTTTAAATTAGAAGAATCCCGAAAGGAAATCTGAGGATTTTCCTACTTATTTAGTTATTTTAACCATTGCAAGAATTTTATTTATATCAGTAATCTTTAATAAGAATGTTTCATAGCAGAAAAACACAACAAATTTGTTGAGACAGACTGCAAAAATGACAAAATTGGTCCTTGTTCTTTGCTTTGTTTTATTATTGGCTGCAGGCAAGTTTTTGTCTCCCTCCATTGTTTATAAATTTATCATTAGTAAAATTTTTTACTTTGGCCCTTTAGTTTTCATTTGTTAAGATTTAAGTCCCAAAGTTCGTAGTTGTATATTCGAGCCGGCAATAAAATATACTAAAAATACATGTTTTCGTAAATTCAGTGCTCAAATCTCAACAAATTCATACTCGGGAGCATAATTTTGAAATTTTCTTTCGACAAAAAGCACCATAAACTTCTACTCAAAAGTCAAACGGAAATCGATTTGAAGGAAAACATTGAAAAAGGACCTAGTATCAAGGGTGAATTGATAATTTTTGGAATAGTTATGGGATAGAAGTTCTAAATTCTGGGATTCTAAGCTGACAATTCGGGTTATATTTGAAATATTTGTGTAATTGCAGGATCAACAAATGCATTTAAGCCAGCAGTTTGCTTAGGGGAATGTTCACAAATTGTGGATTGCAACAAGAGTTGCCATGATAAAGGTTATCCAAAAGGAGGAGTGTGCATGGGAACCCAAATTCGTTTACCACCACTAACATGTTGTTGTGTCCAAATTGAGTTTTAAATTTAATAATAATAAATAATAATAAGATTACAATTATGGGTTTTTGTTTTGTTTGATGTTACTTGTTGTTTTAATTATGTCAATTGAAAGTATTTACATCAGAAGCGACAAAATAAAAAGTTGTTTAATAACCGTATAAAAAAACAACTGCTCTGAAGAAGTTATCATTCTAACAAATTAAAATTAATCACAAACATATAAATTTAATTGGTTCTACCGTTCATTCAAACTGCTTTTAGCTTTACTTTCGGCTTACTTTCTCAAAACCCCGAACCATACGATAATATTAGTGAATGGAAATTATTTAACATTATTTATAAAATAATTGATTTGAATCTATAGTTAAATTTTTGTGGTATACACCTGAGTAATTGTTCCCTAAAGTATGCAACTTGTTACATATTTTGTTTTTTATTAGAATGAAAATGTGTGTTGAAATTCTACTAACAAAAGATTGCAAGCACCCCTTTTCCTGTGAATGAATCGCTACTCCGCCTAAGGATTGAGAGAGGAAAGGAAGATAGAATGAAAGGACAAAAAAACCATGCTCGGGCAAGGTTTTTCCTATCTCATATGTTCAGACTTAGAATCCCGAAGTGTTTTTTTATTCAGAACCAGACTTTGCATGATTCAGTTCGAAGCATGCTAGGCAATGCTGAGAAAGAAACTAATCGGTAAAAGAGGAACTTTCTTCGCTCGGTCTGCTTACACAAGCAGCCTTCTCTCATCCTTAACAAAAGAATTAATAAATTGCATGACATAGAAACTTCATACGTAGTATGTGTGCTAAAAAGCCAAATTTTCAAATGAATTAAAAAACCGTAGCACCTTATTTATTTGGGTAAAGTACAAAAACATGTCTTGTGCTTTTCGTTTTTTTCAAAACAGGGTCTGTGTTTTTTTCTTTGCAAAAAAGGGTATATGGTTTTCACAATTAGCAAAAAGAGGACTTCCGTCCATATACCATTAAATTGATGACGTGGCTCATCGGTATATTTGGAAAAGCAAAATTTTTTTACTCATTAACACCTAAACCCTACCCAAATACCCAAAACATAATCCATATACCCAAATCAAGATTTTCAAACCCGAACCGGACCTGCTGGTCAGACCCGGTTTGACCAGGATCAGTATCTAATCCTGTTCGGTTTAAGACGGTTAATGAATCTATCAAGAACCGGTCAATGATAGGTCGAACTGGCCGGTTCGACTGTGAACCGATGAAAACCAGACGGTTCGACCGTCACCGGTTCTTATTAATTTTAAATCAGCCTTTATTTAGAAAAATGTATTTATTGAGGTTTGAACCCTCAAACTTTCGTGTGTACTCCACATGACTTACCACTAAGCTACGCCTTTTAATTGTTAATATTTTACATTTTATATCTTTATAGACTAAAATATTTTGTAAACTATTTTTACTAACTTCATGTATATTTAAATCAACTCACAACTCACAAAGTATGTATATATATTATAATCAATAAAAATATTTTTTTAATTTAACAAATTTTCATATAAAATTAAATGTTTCAAAATTTATTATGTAAATTTAAAGCTTCCACATACTTTATATCGAATTTGTAAATTTTACTGACATGATTTAATTTTAATAGAATTTAATTTAATATTCTATTATTTCATTCATAATATATTTGTTTGTTATATTTTATATTTATATAAAGTAAGAATTCTTGTTATGAATTATTGACAATAAATATTATGATTGATTGATGTAAAATAAACTATATTACATATCTAATATAAACCATGTTAAAAATATTAATATTTTTTACATGTTCTTAGAAAATCCGGTTCGAACACCAGTTAAATCCGATTAAACTTTAAATCTATGATTCTCTCCCTTCACCAGTTCGATGACAGTTCGATTCTGAAAACCATGACCCAAATACATCAATCCTAATATCCTAAACCCATTTCAACCCATTGGAGTTGCGGCGTCGTCAGCCATATCCACTGCCATTGACAGAAGAGAGAAAACACCCTCTTTTCTTAGTTTCCCACTTGTTAATTTCTCTCCCATTATAACAAGCAAAAAGTCAAATACACATATGGATAGGTCTAATGTCCTATTCAAGATCTCAACTATTCCTTAAATTTTAATTTAGAATTTAATTTTTTAAATTTATCAGTTAAGGTCCTGAAGTTTAAAAAAGTGGTGCAGTCGGAGGTCTGAAACTGACGTGGTGTCCGGTGACTTTTCCGACATGTTTGGATTTTTCCAGTGACAAATTTCAACCATTCTGACGACCAAATCCGGCTACAATGAACAACAAATCAACAAAAAAAATTAACCAAAATCCATAAAAGATCCACCTAAATCAACCAAAAAAACAACAAAATCCATCTTCTTCGGTTTGAACGAAATTTGCAATTTGCAATTCGAAGAACTTGGCCGGGAAACTCCACCTCTTTGCTAGGGTTCCATTTGGACGGAATTTGCAATTGGAATCCATCGCCGTTGTAGGTCACGAATTTCATCGTCTTCGGTTTCCCAAACACATTGGCTGCAAATTCACATTCAATTGAAGTTACAGAACGAAGTCAATTCCAATTAATTGAATAGAGGTAAAAGGAAGCCCGTTACAGCTCCATCAAACTAGACATTTACACGAAATTCAATTTCCACTTCAAAACACAAATATTAATGAACGAAATGACTTCAGATACGAATTTATTGTGATTAAAACAGACCATTTTGCTCAAAGTTCCACTTCATTGCTCTGTTTTCTCCAAGAGCAACAACAAATTTTAAAACACAAAAACCTCGTTCTCTGAGGCGAAAAATAGCAAAATTTTACTGTTAAAATGGCCACCGACATTAAATTACAGAGAGAACTCGCAATAAACTGACCTTGAAGAGAAATTGAAGAAACCCAAACGAAGAATGGCGAAGAAAGTTGTGAAATTTGAAGGAAAAAAAACTGTAGTGGGAGAGGAGAGCAAAGTCATCGTCGGGCTTGGCGGAGGCGCGACAGATGAAATGGGCGGAGGGGGCGGAGGTGGCCGGAGGCGGAGGGGAGCAGCGGTGGCCGGAGGTGGAGGGAGATGGCGAGCTTGGAGGAAGAAGAGATAGATTTAGGGTTTTTAACTTTTTACTGCATCTGGTTGAGTATGTTTCAGACCCTCGATTGCACCACTTTTTCAAACTTCAAGACCTTAACCGATGACTTTGAATGATTGGGTCCTAAATTGAAATTTGAGAAATAGTTAGAAGCTCAAATAGAACATTAGACCCATATGAATATTCATAAAAGTTACGAGAACAAGTATACAGTAAAGTCCATTAAAGAAAGCATTTATCTTAGAGTTGAAACACTGATTTTCATAGGAATAAATGGCAAATCAAGCCAAACCGATTTCGACGGGGAAAATGGTAAATTTGAGCCAAACCGCCTTCCTCTCTCTCTCTTCTTCTCTCTCTCAATTTCTACCCCTCCTCTCTTCTCCTGATTTCACCCCTTTTCGTTCTTCTCTCCCCGATTCAGATCTTGTCGGGATCGAGATTTTTGTCATGACAATTTCTATCCTTAATTTTTCAACTCATTTTATTCTCAACATAACTATGACTATCTCATGCAAATAAAATGCCATGAAAGAAATCAGTGACGAAGTCAGCTTGAAATTTGAAAGGGACAAAAATTTATGGGTTTGGAATAAAAGCAGTAAAAAAATGCAGTTTGAGAGGTTTGAATCCTGGTTACAAGGGAAATTTGCCTCTCCTTTAGCAACTCAATCATAATTTATTATTGATATAAATCAAATTTTATATATAATATACTAATCTAAACAGTTTGGAGAGGACAAAATACCGGAATTGCGGGAGGACAACTGCCCCCTCCCTCCGTCCCTTTTAAGAAATATTGGATTAATTACGTGGAGATATACAAGGAGAAGCAATTGAGCGAGTGACGTGGCAGTAAATACGAGACTTCTAGAAACACGTGACGTAAAGGGTAAGTCAATGTCGGCTTATCTTTTCCCAATTTCGCTTCATGGGCTAAAAATGGCACATTTAGCCCAAATCTCCAAATCCAAATTTAACGCCCAAAATCTCCAGTCTTCGTCTTCGTCTTCGCCTGCTTACAAATTGTAAATCTTTCCTATTTTCCCAATAACCCAATTCCGTAATTTTCTTCAAAATCAGACAATACATCCAATTCAGGATAAAACGAGATAATCAAAATTCCTTTCTTCTGCTGAGGTCTATCTCGATTGCCGATCTTCTGTGTTTTGTATTTGAATCCTTTTCTCGATTGAATTGTTAGGGGTTGTGCTTCTTATTTCAGGATCTGATTTTTTGTCGGTTGGATTATGATTTTTGCTTAAGGTGAGTTTGGCTGCTTTCCGATTCCTGTTGTTTGAGATTGACTTGATTGTTCTCTCATCTCTGGAATAACTTTTTGCGCTGAAAAAGCTAATTATCGAGTTCGTTGGATCTTTGAACTGTGTTTAACTTAGGGTACTAATTAGTATATTTGCTTTGTTAAGCTGAAATGTTTGGTAGTTTGCTTTGATTTTTGATTTGCTGTGAATTGCTTGAGTGTAGCTCTGATTAGACATGTTATCTTTTCCTGTTCCATCTTTGAATTTGAGATGCTGATCCATTTGTTTAAATGGCAATTACTATTGCTACAGCTCAATGTTCGTGTATTAGTGTGAGTTTTTGTTTTCCTCTGCTTGTTGTGATATTTGCAGCAAAATTCAAGTTTTTACATTGTAATTAGTTGGGTTTTTGCTGATTTTTGCTTTCATTTCGACAGTGTACAACGTGATCTTGATAGTATTAAGCCTGAAAGTATGCACACGTATCAAATGCTGAATCCTAGAATTGAGCATGGCTTTCTTGCAATTGTGATGGAAATAGCTAGGCATTTAATGAACTGTTGTCTTTAGGGAAAGTGAAGCAAATTTTTTGATCAAATATTCCTCATAAAGCAATAGAAGTAGACCATATTTGAGCATAATTTGTCCACATCCTAGCCTATAATTGCAAGTTTGTGACATAGGCCTTATTGTATTGATGTGATTACCATTGAACTTGCTCAAAGTTTTTCTGTAAACTTCTGTATCGTGTCCAATTGTCTTGATTGCCTAAATGGTTTGGGCTGGTTTTTCAAGTTGAATCTTGAATTATGATTATCTTTGTAATTTTACTGAATATACATTCTTTTCAGGAATCTTCAGTTATCCTCTTCAACAGCAAGTGATGGCCAATGCAAACACATCAACATCAATGGTTCCATCCGAGCCATCAGAACAAAGGTCAATGACTTTAACCGAACCAAACACGAACCAAGTCCAACCTACAGTAACCCCCCAAATCAGAACCTCACTGGACGGCCCTGTGGCTATCCTTTGGGACATTGAAAACTGCCCAGTTCCTAGCGATGTTCGCCCCGAAGATGTGGCAGGCAACATCAGAATGGCCCTAAGAGTACACCCTGTAATAAAAGGCGCCGTCGTGACATTTTCAGCATACGGCGATTTTAACGCCTTTCCCAGGAGACTCAGAGAGGGGTGCCAAAGAACCGGCGTTAAGCTAATTGATGTCCCAAATGGCAGAAAGGACGCTGCTGACAAGGCAATTTTAGTTGACATGTTCCTTTTCGCCCTTGATAATCCCCCACCTTCTTCGATTATGCTTATTTCAGGGGACGTTGACTTTTCCCCTGCTCTTCACATACTTGGTCAAAGAGGGTACACTGTAATCCTTGTTATCCCCTCTGGGGCGGTTTCCTCTGCTCTTTGCAATGCTGGTAAGTTCGTTTGGGACTGGCCTAGTGTTGCTCGGGGTGAGGGATTTGTCCCTCCAATCAAGTCCTTAATGCCACCTCATCATCCCGGTGAAATCGCGGGATATCTCGAGAATCTCGATGGCCAAGTTGAAGAAGAGGCGATTTTATACCGAGGGCTTTCGCAAAGCTATATCAGTGCTCGGGATTTCTCTTTAGTGTCGGAATACAATGCCAGTTCTTCGATCACAATGCCATATTTGCCCTCGAGCTTGCGGTCTCTTAGCCTACCTTCGGGTATGAATGAAGCTGGATCGAGCTCTGCTTTGTATAATGAACAGTACCACTCTACAATGTGGGTCCAACCCGGGGATCTAAACGGGTTAAAGCTACAGCTGGTGAAAATGCTTGAACTTTCGGGTGGTTGTTTGCCCTTTACACGCGTTCCTACTGAGTACCAGAAGTTATATGGGCGCCCTCTTTATGTGGCGGAATACGGGGCGTTTAAACTGGTCAATCTTTTCAAGAAAATGAGCGATGTGTTGGCAATTGATGGAAGGGGGCAAAAGAAATTTGTCTACCTTAGGAACTTCAAAGCAAGCCCTAGTGCCCCTCCGATAATTTTGGCAAGGAGGGACCAAAAAGGACAGGGGGTTAATGAGGGTTTGGACAATTTGCCAGCTGGCGGGTCCTCCGATGAGTTCTCAGATGAGGATCGGGTTGCTATTGAGGAGCAGGAGGACAACAAAAGTCAATGTAAGGTGAACTCAGTTACAATTGGTCAAAATGTTGAGCAATTCAAGTATGAGTTGCAAGAAATTTTGGTGAGCTATTCATGTCGGATTTTTCTGGGCTTTTTTGAGGAGATCTATCAACAAAGGTATAAGAAACCGTTGGATTATCGAAGCTTTGGAGTTGACCGACTGGAGGAGCTTTTTGATAAGGTTAAGGATGTTGTTGTTTTACATGAAGAACCAGTGAGTAAGAGGAAGTTTCTTGCTGCAGTTGGTGGCTAGCGAAAGAAAGTAGACGCCTTTCTTGGTCTATTTTTCAGTTTTAAGGCGGTTTCAAGGTTTCGGGTTTTTTCTTGTTGGCTTTCATAAATGGTGGAAGAGGCGGATAACGTTTTTCGCTTTATAAAAAATATGTGTCCTAACTCCTAACATGGATTATTTCTTGTTTTTGGAAGTTCCATGTTTTGCCTCTGTAGCTGTGACTATGAATATAGCAATGTTTACTGCCCGACTCTTCTATTTTTAGCTAATTTTTGTAGCATTATCAATACTATTGTAACTCAAATTACTACGAAAATGAGAAAAGTGCATTGTTCCTTTAGAACTGACGTAACATGAAAAAAAGAAGAAAAACAACCAGAAATGTATGACTGAAGTCGCTCAAACATGACTTTTCAAGGATTTTTCCCTGCTGCAATGGCAGACACAATAGGACTTCTAACTATATGAGTACCCTTAGCCTCATACCATGTTAAAAACCCGAAATTCCCGAAATAATCGCTCTCAGGATGCGCACTATCAACTTCCAAATTGATCTCCACCGTCAGATTAAACTCGGCTTTACTATATTTCCCTGAAAAATTCAGCACTTCGGGTTGCAACACAGCTCTCATCCCCTTAGGAACTTCAATTACAGAATTATAAACTGATTTAGTATCAACCACACTAGTCAAAGTTCTCCTGAAAGTCAATGTGGTGGTGTTGGTGTTATTCAAAATGACCATAAAGGATGGATAGTTCAGATCCAAACTAGCTTTCTCACAACTGAAATTGGACGGTCCGGTTATAATCCGAATCTGTTGCCTTGTATAGTTCAAGGCACATAAGTAGTTGACATAATCATCAACTTGGAGATCATAGACTAGCCCTGGATCCATAGCCTTATTCGGGTCAACATGACCTGCCCCGAAATCAAGTGGAGTACCCGCAGCTCTTGTGGTCATATCCATAATCACTCCATTTGTGTTATCCCGAGTATAAGCAGTAGTCATCATTGCTGACCGGATTGCCCCCGGGCTCCAGTCGGGATGTGTGGCTTTGAGCAATGCAGCTATACCGGCTATATGTGGGCAGGACATTGAAGTACCCGAGAGGATTGCATAGTCTGTGACTAAGTAATCTGTTTCCCGAATTGGGGCGAAAGCTCTATTGGGAACCCAAGCCGCCAAAATACGGTACCCGGGAGCTAGAATATCGGGTTTCAGGATCCACGGGGATCTCAGATCGGGTCCTCGAGATGAAAAGTATGCCACTTTTGGCGCTGGCTCGATGCCTAAAAAAGTCTTCCCGAATTCAACGGTGACTGTAGCGTTCACCGTGTTGAGTATGTAATTCTTGATTAGTTCTCCATCTTTTGTTGTCACATAAACAATTGGCTGATAAAAGTCGTCAATATCATCGAAATCTGCATCGTCATCTATGAGTATAGCTCCAACAGCTCCAGCAAGGTCTGGACCATACCGGTCTGTTTCAGACCGAAACACCAATGTTTCGTTATCATAGTCACAGAAGAGGAACATTCCAGCGACATCTTTAGGATCTAATGATCCCGAATCACATAGTTCCTTGCTTCGGTTTCCCTGTCCAAAATAAACAGGAATTCTCGAGACAAACAGATTTTCGGGGTAATAAGATTGCCCGGTGACTGTGATGTTCCCATCTCCAAGTGTAATATGAGCCCCGAAGTGCCGGTCAACAGTCCCAGCGCCTATTGCAGTTAGCCATGGAGCTCCATTGAACATAGTATACCCGTGAGGACCGCCATTTCCTGCAGAACAGGCTACAAATATCCCTTTTTTCAATGCTGCAAATGCTCCAATGGCAATCGGGTTCTCGAAAAATGGTGTTTCGAAGAAAGCCAAGGACAAAGACAAGATGTCCACACCATCTTCTATGGCTTGGTCCAAACCGGCTAGAACATCGGTTGCTGCAGCATCATAGTCATCGTTGTCCTCTCTATAGAACAACACTTTGTACATGGCGATCCTAGCCGCCGGTGCAATCCCCCGAGCCGTCCCCTTGCCATAGCCGAAATAGTCTACATTTCGAACCCAACTACCCGCGGCGATCGATGATGTGTGGGACCCGTGGCCCTTGAAGTCCCGGGGCGAGTCATAGTCATCGGTGGTTGATAAGCTGAGGTTGTAGTATTTCATCCCCTCACTAAACTTGCGGGCCCCGATGAGCTTTCGGTTGCAGTTAGATGGGCTGAACTCCACTCCAGTTTCGCATACCCCGCGCCAGCGATCTGGCACCGGGGGCATGTTTTTGTCACTAAAGCTCTCACTTTCGGGCCAAATTCCAGTGTCGAGGACACCGATGATGACATCATCACCGAACTTGCTTGCGGGCCATAGTCCCGAGTTTCTGTTCAACCCGAGGAATTTTGGTGTGTGAGTAGTGTGGGGCTGGCCAAATGATTCAGGAAAAGTGGCGATGTGACTAGGCAATTCTGCTAGTTGGTCGAGATGATCTTGTGATAGCAGGGCGCTAAAGCCGTCCATCACATGGTTGTAAGTGTAGAGGTGTACAGGGGCAATTCCGTCATTGGACGTCAAGGATGACAATGTTGATGTGTACCAATCGTGAAGCGAAGAGAATGAAGCTGGCATGAACGATTTGTCCATGTGGACAATGTAGGCCTTACGAACATCCGATGACGGGGAAACCGAAAAGAGGAACAAAGTAAGAACAAGTAGAGAAAGAATGACCCGACCCATTTTTTACAAGTAAATGAGTATCAGGTGCGAGAATTTCAGGTGTCGAAGGTCTCATCTATATACAGAGTTCAGCTGAAAAGAAGTACAAAAAGAGACAGATTTCATTGTAAGAAAAACAAGGCATATCTAAGATACCAATGAGACAGAAACTGCAAGTTGGAAAAGCTTTGATATGTACAAAGCCAGCAACAATGCTTCAGAAACAACCAGAAAACAGAATTTTCTCTAAGTTTTACCGACTGTGCTTTTCACTTCAGCCGCCCGATCTAGGAATATCCATGGCAATCGATACTCATGTGAAACACAGAATCCTTGTTTCGATAACAAATCAAAGAAATTAAACGGAAAACTCTACCCCTATCTCAATCCAGGAGGAAAGAAAACATATTTTTATATTAAACAGCATCAAAGAATAATTTACTCATACCATTTCCTATTTCCATCCAACTCGTGGTACATAACCGCTAACTAATCAGGTTACACATGAAAAAATTAGCGACCGAAATCTCGAACCAGAAATCTGGCCAAATTTAGACATCAAGCGTATTAGGGGGAGATTGTGGAGATCCGGTTTCGAGCAAAAAGCTTCTGCTACAATAAGACCTCGAAGTACTCGAAGAAGAAGCAAGATATCTTCCATCTCCATTATGAAACGCTGCATCGCTTCTGTGCATTTTCCCTTTACTTCTCCTTCCTCTTCCTTCACTGCCTTCATATTCTTCGTCTTCTACGGCTCGTAAGAACCCGCTGTGCATTGGATCCGAGCTTTCATACAAAAGCCGAAGAACTTGTTTGATTGAAGGCCTAGCTCGGCCTTCTCTCTGAGTGCACCATGTGATGATTGTTGCAATGGTTTGGAGCTGGTCTAAGTCGAAGGAGTGTTGGATTCGTGGGTCCACCATTTCGGGTAGTCTTGATTCGGATATCATGAATGGTTGGGACCATTCTACTAGGTTTCGGTTGTCTTGTATTGCTCGTCTTGCGGTTACTATCTCTAATAGTAGTACCCCGTAACTGTATACATCACTCTTCTCAGTGAGCTCCTGAGTTACCACGTACTCGGGGTCCATGTATCCTGAAAACCGGATATAATGAGACCATTTAGCTCGGTTAGTGAAAGATCAAACCCATCATTAACCCCTGAACTTGGGGCACCACTTTGGCACCTGAATGCCACGTGTCAGCTTCTAGTTGGTTTTGACTTTTCAACTAGTTTTTCTCTCTCCAACCAAAAGCTGACACATAGCATTCATGGGCAAATCGGTGCACTTTTGCAAGTTTAAGGGTCAACAGGAAGCATTTCTGCAAATTGGGACAACTACAGGGGCTAGTGACGCCTTTAACCTAAGTTAAACAATTCATATCACAGTTACGCGAGAAGTAGTATATTCACTAACCTGGAGTTCCCCGGATATCGGTATTTACTGGTTCAAAGGAAATGGAACCGTCTTTTGATGCATGTGCAAGGCCAAAATCTGCAAGCTGGAATATGAAATATACATTACAGATTAGAAGGCAGTTTCGATCAAGAAGGACAAACAAATCTGCATATGAATTACCTTAGCAACAAAGTTCTCATCGAGTAAAATGTTGCTAGATTTGATGTCTCTGTGGCATAAAGGAGGATCACAGTAATAATGAAGGTATTCCTACAAGATTACACGAGAAAAAAATAAAACATTCAGACTGAACCAAAAAAAAAACAGAGAGATCGAACCAATTAATTTCATATTTAAGCATATCTCTGCTAATTACCAGAGCATTAGCCACATCAATAGCAATTTGAACTCTTGTCTGCCAGCTCAAAGGAGTTCTTCCAGGAGCTAAAGAAAGAAAAAGAAAGATTTAGAATACAAGACTGTAAAATTTGGAAACTTTCAAAATTAGGAAACACGAGATTATGTGGCATTTGAATGCACAAATTTATAGTGAAGAGATAAAGAGAGGCATACAGTGAAGATGATCCTTCAAGCTTCCATTTTCCATGTATTCATACATCAGAAACCTGCAGTTTGGTAAGTAAATTGAGTCTGCTGTTTCTTTTTGCAGTACTTACTCACGGATAGTCATTAATTTTTCTCAAGATTTAGTATCTAGGAAAGAAAATAAATTACCTTTCATGTTTTCTGATGCAAAAGCCTCGAAGAGCAACAAGATGGCGATGATGCAATCGAGCAAGAAGCTCAATTTCTCTACAGAAATCATCTTCAGCCTGTTCTGAAACTCTGTTCATCCTCTTCACTGCTGCAACTAATCCATCGCTCAATTGACCCTTGTAAACCGTCCCAAATCCACCTTGTCCAATAACAGTACTAAAATTTTCAGTCGCCTTTTTCGTTTCCTTGTAACTGAACTTTTGGTACATCGCTGCTGGTCCTAAAAAAACCCCATCAAAACAAAACAGTAAATAAACAAAACTCTTTCAGCTTAACAAATGCTAGTAAGAACTAAGCAAGCACAAAAGTAAACCTTCTTGGATTTTTCTCATAGGTCGGGTCGGAGGGAAAGCTTTTGTGGGGCCCTTGTCAAGATTCTCGGAATCCTCAAGTTCCCGGTGTTTCCTTTGAATAAGAACCACCAAGACAACCAACATTGCAATGGCGACAATTGTAACAGCAATTCCAATGGCTTGGATTACGGTAAGGCGATATGTATGGTGGTTTCCGGTTGCTGTTACTCCCAAAATAACTTGGCTTGGACTAGAGGCAAGCTCGGGACTTGGAGGCGCCTCGGGAGATGGTGCAGATTGAGTTGGCTCTGTAATTAGTGAAGCAAAAACAGTCAACTAAATCAACGGTCCGAGATGAATTTCGGTGTTTTGATAGAGATCGAAAAATGGCCATACCTACAGGAATTGCAAGTCCTTGAACACTGAAAAAACAGCTAGCCAAATCTACAGCCGACGAGTAATCAATTTGGCTAGCAAGGGCAGCAAAAGTTGCATCTCTGCAAGTACTCAATGTCATATTATTGTCGGTTCCCACCAGGCGATGAAGGTATACAATACCCGAGTTTAAGCATTTCCTGCAACTGCTTTCCCCCAAAAGGGGCATTTTGCAATTTTGCAAAACATCCCCAAATTTCGGAGACTCTAGCATCTGAGTGACGGTAGTTCGACCCTTACATTCAAAATTGACGGGAATTTTGGTCCCAAAACCGCAAAATGCTGTTGCGTTTTTCGGGACACCGTGTAGTGCCATAGTTTGTGAAATGGAATCAAGGCAGATATCAGATACATTTGAAGCAACCCCTAGATTGCCAGTTTCATTTGCATAGCGAGAAACCGAAATGGCAGTAAAAGCATTAATGTACCGGCAACACTTTGCTCTGTCTTCTTTACTGGAGCATAATGAAGCCACAAGGGTAAAGTTTGATGCACTCAAATCCAAGGGGCAATCTGCAAATCATTTGGGAAGCAATATCAATTAGCCATGTACAAACTCCCAGCCTGAATTTGCTGACTTCATATGGAATTTTTGAAAGCAAACTGTTGACCAAAATGCAGTTGTCTGGATTATCAGATAAAAATCCAATCTCTAACACCACCCTTTTTGATAATTCATAAAAAATTGTGCCTTTTCAGCCTATCAAAGTTCTCATTGTACAATCAGCAATCCAATGTTGCCAATTATTAGCTCAAAATTCATAACTAATAAAGCTAACAGATTTTGATAATCATATAGAAAACCAATTCAAGCAATTAAACAAATCATATTTGCAGTTACCCTAGTTGTTCCCGAACCCAAATTGAAAACCAAGAAAGAATCAAACAACCAATACAAGTCATAAGCTAAAATTGAAAATTTCTCAAGGCATTACAAAGAGAAGTTAAATGCACCAACCAGCCATTGCAAAAGGGAGCTGCATTGCAAGAATCTGAACCAAACCCACCATCAAAAACCGCCCAAAGAACACCATGTCAAGGTAAAGCTGAGAACTTTGAGCACAAAAGCCACCTCTAGAGAGAGAAAGAGAGTACAGATGGAATCTTTAACAAAGCATTTCATTAAAAATAGGTTTTGAGCATCTGGGTATAATCTGAAACAAACCCACAAGGAAAAGTTGAGAACTTTGAGCACAAAGCCACCTCTAGAGAGAGAAAGAGAGTAAAGATGGGAGCTTTAACAAAGCATGTCATTAAAAATGGGTTTTTGGCATCTGGGTACAAAGAAAGGAAGGTATTTTTGGGTTCACTGTGCAGGCAAAATGAAACTGCGGCGAGAGAAAGAACAAAGAGTGAGGGCAACTTTTTGACCATACGGGGAATGGAGAAACCAGCCCTCTCTCTCTAACAAAGAGGGTTTGTTGAAGTGTTTCTAATTTTATTGCAACATGATCGAAGAGAGTGGGGCCAGAGGTTTGGTAACCATACTCATTGAGTTATGAGATTGCAGAAGTAAGGTCTGACTTAGTGGCCAAATTGTAGGACCACATTTCACTACTACTATTATGAGGAAAACGAATATGAGGTTGAGCTTTTTTTTTTCATGGCTTAATGCATCGAGACCTCTTTCAAGTGATTTTAAATTGTCTTTTATTTTT
>CAOJBJ015108798.1:0-12632 GCA_948291685.1 Euphorbia celastroides | reverse complement strand
CAATACAACATTATTAGTGAAATAATGAATCATTCATATTGAATTTAGTTTGAATTCATCATATCTTATAAATTATTTTTCATAGACAGTGAAATTTATTTACGTTAAGAATAAATTTATAGAATATAGAACTTTAAATACAATATATTACATAAAAAACGTAAGTCTAAAACATACAAAAGAATAAAATGTTAGTAAATATATTAATGCATTTATTTGAATTCTTTTGAAAATAAAAATAATTTACATAACTCTATTTTAAATATGAAAAGTTATAATGTAAAATTATATAATGTTATATTTGCATCAATTAATTGTAGTGGTCTAGTGGTAAACAAGGGAGTTTGGATGCATGAGGTCTTGAGTTCAACTCTTACAACCATCATTAAATTTTTTAAATGAGAGAATCTGTAAACCAGAATTGGTTGAATCGGCCGGTTTCTGGTCGAACCGGTCAGTTCAACCGAGCCTTAATTGGTTCTTGAAAAATCAAGAACCAGATGAAACCCGACCGGACCAGGCACCGGTTCCGATCAAATCTGGTCCGAGCGGTCGGTCCGGTTCGGGTTTGACAACCATGATTAGAACACATTCAAATTAAAATAACTTAGTCGGTTTGCTTAAAATTATAACATTTTAGAATTTCAAATTTTAATTTGTAAGCTTAGGAAGAAGGGTGTAGGTTTTCAGGTGTCTGCTATATTATTGTCTCATAGCTTACTTTTTGGGTATTGATGTTGTTTTTAGACTTGATTGACCCTCTTGATTTGTATTGCACTTTGGGCCTTCCTACCTTTTTTAATAAAAGTAAAAAGGGTGTTTTGTAAGCAAGTGAATGCATCAACCTTGTTAGGACATTCGCTACCAAATTTTCATCCTTTTTATTTCTTTTTTCCTTTGGGCGAACACATCGTTCGTCCGGGGTTTTTTTTAAAAAAAACAACGGTTCAGTAATTGGAAATCTGTGGATTATATCATTAGGGTGAATGTTATAGTGATTTTGTTTTATTTAAAATTAACTTTATTTTATCCTTCATCACTATTACTGTCTCTCTTTTTTTAATGGCCTTTTAGAGATTATTACTAAAATTAGGAAACATTAATTAGGGATACAAGTTTACTAATTTTCCCTTATATAATGTGAAAGTCTAATCTAGTAAAATGAATATAGATAAATGAATACAAATTAATAACTATGGGTAAAATTGAAAGAAGTAAATATATACCTTAAACAGTAAGAAGGACACTTAAAAGCAAACAAAAAAAATAGCTAGAAGGTTACTTAAAAAAACAGAGGGAGTAGATTAGTACGATGAAATTTAATCTAATGGTGATAATGATAAAGTAAGAAAAAAACAAAATTATCATAGAATATACCGTTTTTTATTAATATGCGTGGGAAACAGTTAACTGTTGGGAAATTCGGTGCGGAATATTTCCCTTTTATTAGATTAATGGAGAGCGATAAATTGTGAAAATAATAACACAAAATTGATAACGGAGTTCGGCTAATTTTTACCTACGTCTCCGCAGCTTTCTGTAGATTAGTATGATGAAATTTAATCTAATGGTGATAATGATAAAGTAAGAAAAAAACAAAATTATCATAGAATATACCATTTTTTATTAATATGCGTGGAAACAGTTAATTGTTGGGAAATTCGGTGCGAAATATTTCCCTTTTATTAGATTAATAGCGAGCGATAAATTGTGAAAATAATAACACAAAATTGATAACGGAGTTCGGCTAATTTTTACCTACATCTCCGAAGCTTTCTGCAGATTTTATTCAAGGAAAAAGTTTACGTGTTTACAAAACACACTGACAACCTCACACCCAATATCCCTGAAAGAAATTTCCTCAATAGATGTAATCAAAAGACACAAAAATAAGAGATGCTAATTTTTGCCTAACCTGCTTTCAACTTTCCCCTCTATTGAATTTCCTTAACTCCCAATTTCTCTTTAAAATGTTGAACTCACTTGATGCCTCTCACCAATGCAATCTTCATCTATTTATAGGCAAAAAATAGAGTAGAAGAGCATTAATTAGGAGGCAAAGAAGTGTTGCCAAATTAATTAAATTTGCTGCATCAACAAAATGCAGTGTTGGCAAAATAATTGCCTCTCCTCGCCAACCAATTGCTGCTCCATTAATTAGTATAGCAAAAGTTGCTGTGATTGCAATTTTCGCAGGATGAGACATGCCTTTTTTCGATGATTTGGTTGGACATTTTTGCAGGAGTAGCTCTGAGATACCACCACAAATCTTAGAATTGCCGGTCAATGATGAAGCGGTCACATTTTTGAAAACTCCTTCTGTTGGAACTTCACCTTGAAGATCATTAAAAGAAAGGTTCAAATATTGCACATAAGGAAGATCTTGCAAACCGCTCGAGATGTCTCCTGTCAAGTTGTTTCTTGACAAATCCAACAGCTTAAGGCCTCTCAAAGAACCCAAAGTTGCAGGAATGGCTCCTCGGAAAGAATTTCCCTGCATATAAAGGAATTCCAGGGCCAAACAATCTCCAATACTCCTTGGTATATCGCCCGAAAGCTTGTTTTTTGAAACATCTAGATAATTCAAATTCACAAGCTTTCCTACTTCTGCAGGTAGATTGCCACTCAATGAGTTATCTGTTAAAACTAGATAGTTTGTTAAGGCGGGAAGGAGCATAATCTCGTTGGGAATTTCTCCTTCGAGTTTGTTTTGGTCAAGAACTAGCAAATTCAAACCCGTGCAATTTCCAATACTTGGGGGGATCGTTCCAGTCAACTGGTTTTCTGACAAACTAAGAACATACAGTTGAGTGAGATTCCCTAAGGAGGGTGGGATTTCACCGGACAATCTGTTGCCCCATAAAAGCAACCGTTGAAGCTTTTGAAGCTTGCCCAAAAATGATGGAATTTCACCGGTGAACAAGTTATTCTCCATTCGAATATCGGTCAAGTTAACAAAATTTTGTAAGCCTTCAATAACAGGTCTGGTTAAATGATTACTGCCAAGATGCAGCCTTTCTAGATTAGTAGACAAATTGGCAAAAAAATCCAGTACATCACCTCCAAAATTGTTGTTAGCCAAACCCAAAAACTCCAACTTGGTAGAGTTTGTCAAAGATGCTAAAGATGTTAAGTCATCAGCAGAATTTGACCCGAGAAAATTCTCTGCAATGCCTAGCCATGAGAGGTTGGGCTGATTTCCAAAGTTGGGTACTTTCCCCTTGAATTTGTTTACAGTAATATCAAACCTCTGCAAATTAGAAGCGTTGGATACTGAATCTGGGATCGGCCCTGAAAATTCATTTCCACCCATGTAAAACTCTTCAAGGTTTGGTAAAGTGAGTCTGACGGTTTCGGGTATAGTTCCATTGAGTCCGAAATTGCCAGCAGTTGAGAAGAACATAGAAGAGATATTAAAAAGGGCTGGTGGCACAATACCAGAAAGTTGATTGCCTGAAACCATGAAAAATGTCAAGCTTGTCAATCTCGCCAATTCGGGTGGAATATTTCCAACCAAATTGTTTCTAGCAACGGTGAAACTGGTCAGCGATGAAAGGTTTGCTAGTGAAATCGGGATTCGCCCCCCAGTGTTGTTTGCACCAAGATTAAGAAACTCAAGTTCTGCCAAACTTCTCAAGCTCTAGAGGAATTCTTCCTTCAAGTTGATTGAACGATAATTCAATCCTTTTGAGTTTGTTGCAGTTGCTTATGTTGCTCGGGATTTCACCCGATAGGGAGTTTCGGTTTGCAGTAAAAGAATTTAACCGGAAGAGTTTGCCAATTTCCTGAGGGATTTGGCCATGAAAAGTGTTGTCTCCAAGGTTAAGAATCCTGAGAAAGCTCAGGTTTCCAATATATGGCGTATCGAGCCTGTCAAATTGTGGCCTTGTAAGATCAAAGAAGTGACTCTTTGGTGGCGGCGGCTGCAATTGAAGCCAAACCAGCTACAGAAAGGGCGAGAAGAGTTCCAGGACTTGAAGATTCCCTTAGGATCATCGGTTATACTTCGTTTGAACTCGAGTAGTGAAAGGCGATCGGTTTCGTTTCCTGAAGCCACAGGAAACTGACAGATAAAGAAATGAATATCAGCAGATGAAGACGATTCCAAGAGCTGCTGGTAAATTCCATTGAGCCCATTCGAGGTAGGTGAAAGAAGTATCTAACAATCCTGAATTCCTAATTTAAATTAAACAACTGTTTGATAGTTTGTAAGTTTTAATATGAAAGCAACATCATGAATTATTTAAAAAAATAAAGGCCAGCAATGTTTTTGGGATGTTGAAATTAATAAATTATTGCTAAATGCAGTTTCTTGTCAAAATCTTGACCAGTAATGACATAATTACTCTTGGACTTTTTAAGCCTAACATGCCATAGTCAATATGTAAGAGGAATAATGAATTACAAGTCCAATATTTAGGATTTCATGGATTCATATGTGATTGAGTGTCATTGGACCAGATTATCTTATAAAATTAATGGAACTTCTAGATGATTTTCACGAAATCAAGTAATAAATAAACTTCGGTGTATGCTATGTTTAAAACAAAACCACTTAATTACACGAGAAACCTTATCGCCTGGCTTCAAGAAAGATTGGTCGTGAAGATAATGCGCACTGAGAAGATTCAAAATTGGTTGGCTGATTGCTATTGTCACTTTCGAAGACTTCCATTTTCCATGAATTTAATGATTAGACCTCTGAATTCTATTTGTTTATAGTCCATGCTGGGGCAATGGGATAATAACTTGACGTGCCCGAGATTCTATAACACGTCGCATTCAGACTTTTTTTTTGAAGAATTATATAAACTTTGAAGAGGTCGGGTTTTGAACCTAGACCTCCCACCTACACATTGGTAGGTGTACCAATTGAACTAACACTCAATTGGTCGTCGCATTCAGACCTGAAGCATTTTTTAGTTAAATTTGCCTGAATTAACAAACAAAACACTTGGATGCTCATATAGACATATGCTTGCTAGAAAACTGGATTATAGTTACAAATTTGTGCAGCTATTGTGAGAGCAAGTAGAAAGAGCGAGCGATGAACAAAGACTTATACGGTTTTTCATATTCTCTTAAAAGAATATGAAATACCGAAACAAAAAGTACTTGTGATCTCAAGGACAAATTCTCCAACTACATAAAAACACATATTAACAGGTGAAAGAAGTATCTAACAAGTCAAATATTTAGAACCATTTGATAGTTTGTAACTTTCAATATATATGAAATCAACATCATGTATTATTTTAACAAATAAAGGCCTGCAATGTTTTTGGATGTTGAAAAATGTGTATATTCATAAATTATTGCTAAAAGCAGCTTCTTGTCCCATTCTTGACGAAGAATGTCATATCTACTGTTGGACTTTGTAAGCCTAATATGGCACATTCAATAAGTAAAAGGAATACTAAATTAGAAGTCCAATTTTTAGGATTTCATGGATTCATATTGGACCAGATTATTTTATAAAATTGATGGAACTTCTAGATGATTTTCACAATGTTAAGTAAAGTAATTTACATGCTTATACATTTTCTCTAAAAAAAATTAAGCAGTGTTGAAAGTAAATATTTTTCCCATCAACTATTTTACAAAAAAAAAAATAGTATATCACATTCCACTAACTTCATGCTGTCTATCAAAAAAGAAAAGCAAAAAACAAAAAGGGATACATTCAAAATTCTTTTTACTAAAAAATTGGTAGAGTTTACATCACTAACTATGTTGTTGAGTCATACGAAGTCGAAGAAATGAGCTCCTAATGGAATGCATCTGCTTAACAACATGTGCCATTATCATTCTTTCTTTAGGCGATTCAACTGAACAAGCTACCCCGACTTCAAACACTGACACCAAGCAGTTTTCCCAGTTTTCATTTATTTCGTGTTCTGTTTTGTCTGACTCTTTTTCTCGTGCTTCATTGGCGATAAGTGCTCGGTCAACAAGCTGCATTACCCTTTGTGGCAATGCATTCTTGGCGAAATTGTGAAGGTTGAAACCGTCTTTGAACATCTCATCAGTCAGTCTTTTGCTAGTGAATATCTCGAGCAAGAGTATCCCGTAACTGTACACATCTCCCTCTCGTGAAGCTGGACTACCCATTGCATACTCTGCACTTTACGGTTTTATTCATCAGCTCGGATAACTATTTTGCAACCGAATAAAAGAAGTGAGATTATTATTACCTGGAGGAGCATAGCCTATAGTCCCTTTGATCCCAGTTATGCTGCTATGGCTCTTTGAGACACCGAAGCTCGTCATTAAGGACCTTGCAAACCGAAATCACTTACACGAGCAACCATGTCTGCATCTAGGAGCACATTGATCGGCTTCAAATCACAGTGGACGATCGGTTTGCCATTGAGGTCATGAAGATAATGCAACGCAGTTGCAACATCGAGTGTGATATCCAATCTCTGAAGAAAATTCAACTTACTATGATGTAACCATTTGTCTAGACTTCTGTTTTCCATATATTCAAAAACCAGAGCTTTGAACTCGTTCTGTCGGCTGTCCAAACTAGAGCAATAGGATAACAGTTTAACGAGATTTCGATGCTTGACATTCTTCAACACACTAGATTCTGCGATTAACGTTTTCAAAGCATCTTTCTGTTGAAGTTTGAGGACCTTAACGGCGACCGGCTTCTCTTCTTGTCTGAGGTAACCTTTGTACACAGAACCAAAGCTGTCGGATCCAATCAAGTTTTCTAAAGAGAATCCATTCATTGCGTGATGAAGATCCCAATAAGATACCCTAACATGAAGATTCATACTTAACACCGAAAAGGATGACCTACTTAGTGGTTTCTTTCTCCGATAAACAATGAGGCAACCGAGAACGAAGGAGAATCCAAGAACTGCACAAGTTGCTATGGTTCCAATATTTTCAGGACGAGACACGCCTTTTTTCGACGATTTGGTTGGACATTCTTGCAGGAGTAGCTCTTTGATACCACCACAAAGCTTGGAATTGCCGGTCAATGATAACGCAGTCGCGTTTTTGAAAATTCCTTCTTTGGGAACTTCGCCTTGGAGATCATTAAAGGAAAGGTTCAAATATTACATGTAAGGAAGGTCTTGCAAACCGCTCGGGATTTCTCCTGTCAAGTTGTTTCTTGACAGATCTAACTGCTGAAGACCTCTCAAAGAACTTAAAGTTGAAGGAATGGTTCCTTGAAAAGAATTTTCCTGCATATAAAGGAATTCCATCACAGAACAATCTCCAATACTCCTTGGTATTTCACCCGAAAGCTTGTTTTTCGAAACATCTAGATAATTCAAATTCACAAGCTTTCCAACTTCTACGGGTAGATTACCACTCAATGAGTTATCCATCAAAATCAGATAATTTGTTAAGGCAGGAAGGAGCATAATCTCGTTGGGAATTTCTCCTTCGAGTTTATTTTGATGAAGAACTAGCCAATTCAAACTCGTGCAATTTCCGATACTCGAGGAGATGCTTCCAGTCAACCGGTTAGTTGACAAGCTAAGCATAAACAGTTGAGTGAGATTCCCTAAGGAGGGTGGGATTTCACTGGACAATCTGTTCCCCCATAAAAGCAACCGTTGAAGCTTCTGAAGCTTGCCCAAATTTGATGGCATAACACCTGTGAACAAATTATTCTCCAGACGAAGATCGGTCAAGTTAACAAAATTTTGTAAGCTTTCAATAACAGGTCCAGTTAAATGATTACCACCAAGATGCAGCCTTTCTAGATTAGTAGACAAATTGGCGATAAAATCGGGTAAATCACCTCCAAAATTGTTATAAGACAAACCCAAGAACTCCAACTTGGTAGAGTTTGTCAAAGATGCTAAAGACATCAAGTCATCAGAAGAATTTGATCCGAGAAAATTCCCTGAAATGCCTAGCCATGAGAGATTAGGCTGATTTCCAAAGTTTGGAACTTTTCCCTCGAAGTTATTTATAGAAATATCAAACCTCTGCAAATTAGAAGCATTGGATACCAAATTCGGGATAGACCTGGAAAATTCATTTCCGCCCATGTAAAACTCTTCAAGGTTTGGTAAAGTGAGGCCAATGGTTTGGGGTATAGTTCCACTGAGTCGGGAATTGCCAGCAGTCGAAAAAAAGACAATAGAAGAGATATTGAAAAGGGCTGGTGGGATATTACCAGAAAGTTGATTGGTTGGAACCATGAAAAAGGTTAACCTTTTCAATCTCGCCAATTCGGGTGGAATATCTCCCACCAAATTGTTTCTAGCAACAGCGAAAGTAGTCAGTGACGAAAGGTTGGCTAGTGAAGTCGGGATTCTCCCTCCTATGTAGTTTGCACCGAGGTTAAGAAACTCAAGCTCTGCCAAACTTCCAAGCTCTACTGGAATTGTTCCTTCTAGTTGATTGAACGATAATCCAAATGTTTTGAGTTGGTTGCAACTGCTTATGTTGCTCGGGATTTCGCCAGATAGGGAGTTGTGGTTAGCAATGAAATAATTTAACCGGAAAAGCTTGCTGATTTCCTGAGGGATATAGCCATGAAAACTGTTCTCTCCAAGGTGAAGATTCCAGAGAAAACTCAGGTTTCCGATGTATGGTGATATCGAGCCGGTCAAATTGTGGCCTTGTAAGATCAAAGAAGTGACTCTTTGGCGGCTGCGGCTGCAAGTGACGCCAAACCAGCTGCCGAAAGGAAGAGAAGAGTTCCAGGAGTTGAAGATTCCATTAGGATCATTGGTTATACTTCGTTTGACTTCTAGCAGTGAAAGGCGATCGGTTTCGTTTCCTGAAGCAAGAGCTTGCAGAGAGAAAAAGCTGACAGATAAAGAAGCAAATATCAGCAGATTAAGATGATTCGAAGAGATGCAGGTGAGTACCATTGAGCCGGTTCTATGTAGGTGAAAGAAGCAGCAAGTAACCACTATGGTTTGCAACTTTTAATATGAAATCAACATTTCAAATCAACATCATGTATTTTTTTTAACATGTAGAGGCCTGCAATGTCTTTGGATGTTTGGAAATACATGTTCATAAATTATTGCGAAATGCAGTTTCTTGTCATATTCTTGACAATGACATAATTGCTCTTGGACTTTGTAAGCCTAATATGTAATATGTCATAGTTAATATGTAGAAAGAATAATAAATTAGAAGTCCAATATTTAGGATTTCATGGATTCCTATGTGATTGTCATTGGATCAGATTATTTTATAAATTTGATGGAACTTCCAGATGATTTTCACAATATCAAGTAACCTAAAACTTTGGCGCAGGCTATGCTTAAAACAAAGTAAGCAGTACTTTGTCTATATCATCATTAGACGAAGCAACTCATTCAATAGTACTACTTAACTAGAAGATCACATACCAAAAGAAAAAATAGTACTTGTGATCATAAGAACAAAAAGAAACACCATTTTCCAACTATGTTAAAACACATGCTAAGAGTGGATATTATTCTATGATGCAGGTTTTTTTTAGTACACAATAGAAGCTTAAGTACAGGTAGCGGCAGTTTAAAGACAAACCACAGACTTAGAGCCATGTAACAGTTGCCTGTAAGATTATCCATATACAACAACTGCATCGAACATGATTCGAATAATATTCCAATCTCATGTACAAATGACTACAATTTTGTGAATAAAATTGTAGAGAATAACTCAAATTCACAGATACCAGGGAAGATGAATTCAACAAATGTTCAACACTGATCTAATCTGATCGACAGGAAAACAAGCCCCTGAAAAGAAAATAAGGAAGATTTTTTAGAGTAATCTTATAATGCTGAACAATTGTCGATAAGAAATTCATATTAGGGAAAGGCTATGTTCAAATTTTTTGATTCATTTCCCCTTTAAATTCCACAATCATAATAAATAGCGAGAGGCTAACTTATATCCAGAAAAGGTAACGAATGGCCAACTAGTAAGAAAATTAAAAATATACAAATATGTGGATGGAGTTGAAACTACTCACAGGGAGCACCACAATGCAGAAAATTCCAAGTCAATAGAGACCCAACATGCGTAGCTCAGAGACATGGCTCGCATCAAGTTCAGGGACGTTCTTACTTGTTTCCCGGTCTTGCACCACATATTCCTGAACATATTCAGTAGCGTTGGAGATCAAAGAGAGAATCAATCTATTCCAAAAACAGTATTATATTAATGCCACAAGGACATTTATTCAACAAAAGGTAGTCTGTATCTTTCAAAACAAATTGAACAAAGGATTTACCTTTTACTCTTTTACAGTAACAAAAATTATCATGAGCCATTTAAATAACAACAGAAAAACAACATAAATTAAGAGTAAATGTGAGACCTTTGTCAATTCTTGTTTGGCTAGAACATGGTGATGGCGCTCGTTAATCCTTTGTCCACATATTATGGCAATAAAGAAGCCGTACAGCAGACCCACCAAAACAAGAGCTAAAACTGCACACGGGAAATTAAATGCCGAATCAGTAGTGATCATGAAGATAACATGAAACCAGTGGGCAAATAAAATTTTCAGATATCAATCAATCTTAAGGTTTAGACTTATCAAGTGGCACACATCAGAATAGGTTAAACCTCAAACAATTATTCATACCATCATGTAGAATCCAAATTCTGGTCAGCCAATGTATCGACTATTGTAGTCTAAACAGGTCACATCCAGAAGCAAAAAAAAAGAAAAAAAACATCACTTCATGCAACAGACTGGTAAGCCAAAAGTGTTTTGAGACAAGCAAATAGATAAAAATCACATCAGAAGCCATAAGTGTTTCGAAGTGAATTTATAACAAAATCAACTATCATCATCTTGAGAAGCATCATATTATCCGAATGTCTCATCAAGGAAAAATAGACCTAGACAGCTATAAAGAGACCTCATATATCACAAGAATAAATGATAAAATGTCACAACTTAGCAATTGCGTACTTTAGAGGTACACTGGAAACAACATATAACCATATTAAACTGCAATAACCAGAATTAGTTGGTCGAATCAACCATATAACACCAGACCACACAACCCATATGGCAGAACAAATCAGCCACAAAATTCCACTCATCATTCAAGGCATTAATCCATGAAAAGCATAACATATCGTCAACCATTTCAACTGATTCTGGTCATAAAAAACCTATTACATAAATTCTCCAAGATAGCATGATGAAGTTTTCCTATTCACAGTCAAACAGTTAAAAGCTCGTCCAAAATTGAAGACATTGAAAAGCATACCAGCCATAGTATAAAATCCATAAGGATGTTCTTCGTAGCCAAACATTTCCCTGAGCTCTTCCCCATAGAATTTGTATACAAGCATCCCCAACAACGCCACAATCTATTAAAAGCAAAAATTCCATGATCTACAAGAGAGAAGCAATTATACTTTACAGAACAAAGGTTGGCCATACTCTGCAGGTAACGAATCCCAAAATTTTGCAATCAACATGTTAGTTAGGGATAGGTTACCATATCTATTAAAACTTCTAAGAGAAGATATTAAAACTATTAGAAAAGCATTATATTTGTCGTAAAAGCATGCATAAAACAGTTTTGGGGCCGCAGAAGCCAATCGAGCCCCAATTCGATAAGTTGACCTTTAAGTTTATAGTACATCTCAGTGTCTAGGAACCAGGTATTGGTAAAGTCACGTGGGAACATTTTTGGAGTCCCACAGTTGGAAAGTTTTTTATCCTCAAAACAGTCATAGCACATAAATCGATATCCTAGCATTAAGACAATTGATGAACAACGCGGTCCCATAAAGTCGTATGAGATGCAACAAATCATGATTTATGATTCATAAGCAGCTAAGTTATGTTGCTTGGAAACTTTAATTATGAAAAGTTTCCACATCCCCAAAGCATTGTAGAAACAGAAGCTTCAGGAAAATCATAGGAAGTATCAGGAAATATAATTTAGGAAAACAACTTACTTCCTAAAATAACATATGTTACTAAGCAGATCCACACGATAACCAATCTCGTTATGAAGTAATCAGACATTGATTATGTCATATCTGATCCATGATCTTTTCTAGATCATCCCTTTTTAATTTTTATGCAGTAAAAGTGCAAAATCTTCCTTATTTCCTTCTTATGTAATTTAGACGTATTTTCTGCCAACTTCATGAACTTTTTACAGATACATTCTTTGTATTTCAAAATTCAAAAATATGCCCCAATATTTTTGCAGTATTGTTAAAGAACTTTTGTTTCCTTTTAACAAATATAATTTTGCAGTATTCATTTGCTTTTGGTTTTGTTTTCATGCAATATTGTTCCTAAGTTTTTTACGTGTCAATGTAAAAGTAAATTCACACACAAAGATTCCTTTTCCAACAGATTTGGAGCACGAAACAAGATAAGGTATATTTGCAAGTGCACGTGGTAGCGTCGTCAGATTCATTCTCACTATAGCTTCATCCATATGGAAGACACAGCAACACTATGGCAATCAAGGTCTATGCAAGTCATTAATGAAAAAAGATACCATACCAGCTGAACGACAACAAAAATGATAGTGTGGTCTCTTGCAACAAGGAACTGAAATTTCAACCTCAGCCACCACCTGTCAGCTGGAACATTGGCACACAATATGAACAATGCTCTGCACTCTGTACAATGAGCAAAAGCAAAACCCTCCTGTAAAAATCATTTAAGT
>CAOJBJ015100506.1:0-12461 GCA_948291685.1 Euphorbia celastroides | reverse complement strand
TATTTCCAAAGTCCACAACTCATCATTTGCAAAAGAAAAAGCTTTCTTGTTCCTGGACAGAATATTAGAAGGAAAGAAGAAGGAAGCTTCTAACCCGAACTTACAGTGATATATAGATAGTATATCGTATGAACACTGGTCCATAATACTCAAACTCGAACACTCGAAATCGAAATCAGAAAGCAAGAAGAAGCAATGAAACTCAGGATGGATAGCGCAATACAAGATCCAAAACTCAAGCAATGAATATAAATCTATGGCGCTATCCCTCCTGAGCTTGACAGATTCTTCCGTACTAATTTTAATTTATTATCATTTCTATGATTTGGAGAAGAAGAATAAAAGAAGACAGTGAAGATAAAGAAGAGAAGAGATGTATTTATAGAAGAAGAAAAGGGTGGGATTTGCAGACAAACGTCGCTTCCTCCTGGAGCCATCACAACCTTGACTTAGTACCCTTTCGACGTATAGCTAATTTTAGCTTTTTTTTCACTTTTATTTCCATAAAATTGGGCTCTGCCGACTACGGTAGCGTGACTATTCATTAATTTGGTGAATTATTAATACGAGCTTAGTACATAGTAGTATTGTAATTATGAATTTTTGAAAAAGTAGATGCACTTTTCTTTCTTTGCTTCATCATTACTTCTCCTTTTTTGGGTTAATCTCCACCTTAATCATTGTCAGCAAACGTTTAGCATATGGTGCTCTAATTAATCAGTAATCTTCTTTTCACCATATGCCACAATGTTGTCGAATTGATTTTATGTATCTAAATTTGGTTAGTATATTCGTGTTGCAACCTCATTAAGCTGATTCCTTATTATGGTAAATGTACCATTATTGTAGTTGTTGTACTATGTGCTATCTTTCACCGACTATCTCTCACTTTATTTACTCAGAAAGAAGTCGTTTTTTATTTGACAAGTTTAGTTAACTATTTCTTTAAACATTCAGTTGAATATATTAATTCTGTAAACTTAGCAGAAACAATTGTCTTATAAATGTTATAGATGTGTTGTTCTTTTTAATTTTGACTTTAATATCGTTTTTTATTTTCTCATTCAAATTAAAAACTATCATGATATTTACAGATAAACTTGTACATTTTTATATGAATGAAAACTATAAAAAGAAAATTAAACAATTAATAGGAAAACCGAGAAAAGTCCATGTGGCTGAGATTTAATTAACCAGTGGTTTGTAATTAATGCCCTCTATGAGTTGTAATTTCAACTACAATTTTGAGACTTTCAATTGGTGTATCCTTTATTATGCTTAGCAATTCATCATGTGATTTCATGATTAGCAATTACTAAAGTTAGCCAGTGTTTTATGTTAACAGAGATGCTAATCATTTGATTCAGATCGGTGTTTCCGGATGAGGTAACGGGGATTGGCTTTCTCACCTTCCTGATTGTGTTGCCCATCTTTTGACTTTCTGATTAATCTACACTTTTTGCTAAAAAAAAAAGTTAGCGAACCTGCAAACTCTATAGTATTGACATGTGTATGATTATGAAAAAATTCTTATTCATTTTGTGATTACATTTTACAGTTTTGAATATATAGGTTGAACTTTTAACATAAATTTTGGCGTCTCAAAGTTATTGGGATGGACTAAAGACTACGTTGACAGCTTAACTAAATCTTAATTTTTTTTTCATTTTTGCACGTAATACTTCTGGCTTGACAATATAAAATTAGTATCACAACTGGACTTAAGCAAATAAATGGAGCCACAAACTCCGGCTCTAATTCAGACATTATGCCCAAAAATCCAATATCACATCATGGATATTGCTTGACTCAATTTATTAAAAAGATCTTATGCCATAGATTCATAGCATTGAGATCTTAAAAAGATCTCTCTTGAAAATGTGAGCATTTGTGGCCTTTGTGGGGGCTAAATGATGACCGAATTATCCTATGCCATAGATTCAAAAGTAATGGGGATCAGAATTTTAAATATATGGTGAGAACCCTAAAAGGGGCAGTAAATAATGACAAGAGTGATGTGAATACAGCTGCCAATGCTACAGTAATAACTAAAATAAAGGTAGCATTGAAGTTGAACACATTCCTCTCCTTTGAAATGACTACACTCTCCTACTTACCCTTTTCCTCTTTACCCATTCCTTGCATTCAATTTTTCTTTTCTACTTTGTATTACATTTCCCAAACATTCACCCCCACTTTCCTCTCTTTGGCCCACTTTTTACAAATAGATTTATCATGAGTTTGGATTTTAATTTTCACATGCTATGTAAGATGATAGTGTACATCAGTCTCAATTAACTTTAAGTTTCATGAAAAAAGAATTAATTTATTCTAGATTTTTTTTTGAAAAAAAAATTGTTTCATTATTTTCTACACTTTGAGATCTTTTGCTATCACTCTAAACTTATATTGTTCCGGACTAAATAAATTAAGTTCAATGAGTTTTTTAAAATTTGGTGAACTCAATTAAAGAACTACAGAGCGAACGTATATTTAGTATTAACTTTCAAAGTGAACACGGCATTTGTAGACATATTTAATTTATATTCATGTCTATTATTAGATATCCACTCTAAGAAATTTGTTTAGAAGATATAACAATTCACAGTGAAATGCAAATGGATTAAATTGAAGAATAGTTCAATGGTGAATTCAACATTTGAAAGGAAAAGAAAGAATTGTGAGAATTAGACATATTTGCGGGCAAAACTATCCATTAGACCCCACTCAAGCCTATTATAACATGTTAGACTTAGGGGTGTTCAAAAACCGAATCAAACTAAAATAACTGACTAAAGTAATGTTATTCAGTTTATTTGGTTCGGTTTTCAGTGTACACAGTTCGGTGTTGATTTCAAATTTTATTAATTTTCGATGCTCGGTCAATTCGGTTTTAATGATGAAAAAACTGATATAACCGAACCGACCGATTAAGTTTAATATTTCCTTGAAAGACTACTTATGTATCATATTATATTTTATTTCATAAATACTAATCTAAGAAATTAGTTCTCTAAATGTATATATTAATATTTTTAACATTAATTTTTATGGTTTAAGATCAATACTTTATTAACTTAGTCTCATTTAACTTGGAAAATATTTATTTGTAAACAATATACGAAACCTTTTATGTGTTTTATTAATTATATCAATTTAATTAACATTTTTACTTCCATTTTAAAATTTTAAGATGTTATATTGATTTATGTACATAATAAAAAATTTAATACATATTTCTTTCAATCATAATATACATTAACGAAAAAAGTAACAAGCATAAAACTGAAATAACCGTACCAAATCGAAATGATTCAGTTCAGTTCCCTTTTTATTTTGGTTCGATCTCGGTTTATATTTTTAAGGTTATTCAGTTTTTAGTGTATTTAATTCGGTTTGAATATCTAAAGAAGCTATATCTATTGTGTTACATAAAAACTTCTTAATGCAAGTTTGAATTCATGGTTTAAATGGCAACAAGTGGTACCAAAGTTTAAATGATTTTGAGGGCTTGTGAAATGAGTGTTCAAAGTAAACACTTGATATGCTAAATAGATGTTCCTATTCGGAAAAAACTAGCACAAAGAGAAGTGTTCATGATTCATGGATAAAAGTTTAGGCGCTTAGAAAATTATTAAAAATTATTGAAGAATGTGTTAATTTAACAAAGAAATGAAAAGTATGAAGATGATAGAAGAGTGAATTACCAAATAAGAATTTTGAATAATGTTTGAAATAATGATTCAAAAGTGATTTACAATTTTATTATTTTCGTTATTAAATTTGAGATTATTTGTTATGTATTTAGCGGATTTAAAGAGGTTTTATTGCGTAAGTTTGAATTCACAATTTAAACGCCACCAATAGATTTGTAATATGTTTTCAAGTTTTGTAGAAGTGAGTGACAAGTGATGGACCAAACTAAAAAATCATTTGGTAATTAAGCTCGAAACGACTACAAAGTTTTGGAACGCGAGCTGATCAAATTGAATTTGATACTTTCAGTGAAAGAAAAGTTCAACAAAACTCGGCCAAGCCTGACCTGGCCCATCGAACGATCTGATAATTATGTGATGGAATGATGCAAATGTTATAGTGAAAATAGATAATCAGGAAACTGGAAAAGAAAAGTAAATAGAAGAAAGGAGGGGAATATAATGAAAGTAGTAGAGTAAAAGCAATAATGGGTAAAATCCAAAAAACTGAAAAAAGGTCAAAAACTGAGGTCACAGACTGCTCCCCCATAACTCTACACAGAGGAGTAGGGGCAGGGAGCCCTTGGAAATTGTACCCCAACGTGAAGCCCCCCCTATCTATCATTTCCTTCTGAACCTTTTTGGCCCCCACTTTCCTTTTTTCTTTTTCATCGTTTTTTCTGTTTTTCTTTTCTCTCCTATCAATTTTTTTAAAAATAGAAATAACTTTAAAAACCATCAATTAAGTATCGATTTTTCTCAAAACACATTTAAAGTTTAAAATTTCTCAAAAACAATTCTTGAAGTTTCGCACCGTTATCTAAAACAAAAATTTTCCATTTAACTGATGTAAATTGCTGATGTGGCATAGGAACATTTTTATCCAATTCACATTTTTTATCCACACACCCTCCACCTAACTGAAACCCTAACTCCAAACCCTACTGTCAGCGCTGGAATCGCCGAGTTCATCCCTCTTTTCTCTGTCAAATTTGTCTCTCTCCTCGTCCTGTTGTTTCTCTTCTCCGTCTAATCATGAACTCGCCGGAATCGTGAACTCATCTCTCCCCTCGTCCCGCCCTTTCTCTTCTCCGTTGAATCATGAACTCGCCGGAATCGTGAAATCGTCGGAATCACGAACTAGTCTCTCTCCTCATTTCGCCCTTTCTCTTCTCCATTGAAAATCGTCCCCTCAAATATGAGATTTCTCTGGCATTTCGTTCAAATCAGGGCTTTAAATCGCGTTTTTAATTTTGTTTCGTCGAGAGTTTAAGATCTCGTTAATCTGTTGAAATTCCATGTATGCCGCCGTTCTTCACTTCTGTGATGAAATGAAAGCCTGGCTCGTTGATATCTTCATTTCTCTGATGAGATTACGGCCTTTTCCTCTTCTCCGATGAAACCTTGGCCCAGCTCCCTTTCTTTGCGTCTTCGGTGGAAAAACGAGAAAGGAACAATCTCAGTGGCGAGAAAGCGATGATCTCGACAGTCTCGAAAAATGCAGGAAAGAGGTCACGAAGAGAGGCGACAATGATTTTCAAGTTAGATATGGCCAAGAAGGTCGGTTATGGGAGGAGAGAGAGGAGAACGGGGGAGGAGAGGGGTTTCGCCAGAGTTTGGGGTTGTCATCGGCGGCCGTGAGATCCGGCGATTTCATCAATTTCAAGGTCAGACTCGTTGGAGTTGGGGTTTCATCGGAGTTTTTGGTGCCATCGCCGGAATCATAATTTTTCGGTGCCGGCGCAGACGGCAAGGGGGATTAGGATTTGGAATGGGTTATGGTTGAGTGTTTGGGTATTTGGATTAGGGTTTTGAAAGATATGGGTAAATGGGTAAAAAATGTGAATTAGATAAAAATGTCCTTATGTCACGTGAGCAATTAACACCACTTAGATGGAAAATCTGTGTTTTGATAACGGTGAGAAATGTTAAATCTCAAGGGTGTTTTTAAGAAAAGTCAAAACCTCAAAGATGATTTTTGAAGTTATTCCTTTTAAATATCTAAATTGGCGCGGTAGAATGCCACAAAACTCAATCAATATACTTGTATTCCTTTGACTTAAAAGTCCCTTCAACTTATATGAATGCCCTTTTAATTATAAAAAACAAAAAACAACTATTTACATACAAAACTCATGTTATTTCTTTCCAATACCACATGTTAACTTTTTTATTATAATAATGAGTCATTTTCAATCCAAAATATTGTAAAACCCATCTCTCCTACTTTTCATAAAACCCTCTCCCACTTCCCGCCCTTTCCGTCACCAACCACCTTTTCGCCACCATCATCGATCATCCTTTCCACCACCGTCACTTTACAACACCGTCACCAAGGACCAACTCTTCAGATCTCACCGCATCGTTGCTCTCCAAATCTCGCCGTCGCCATAACACCACCAGATTTGGTTCGTTCGATTTTATTCGTCGTTCCATCGTTGCTCAACTCACCCAGAGACCACCAGACCGTTGTGAGTTTAGTTTTTTGAGTTTTTCTGGAGGGTTTGCTGTCAGATCCTGCACATTATCATTTTTTCGGCGGGATCAGTGTCAGAGCAGGCTCATTGCCGTTTCCTGACGAGATTCGCGATTTTCCAGTAACATTCAAGTCATCGGCTCACCTCGTGTGTTGTCCAGATCTTGTCATGTTGCTGCGGATTTAGATCGTCGACTACCGCAAGATCGACTGGTTTCCATATACCATCATGAGTAGTTTCCCTCCTCCTCTCGATGAAGTTTCATTTGCTAAAATCTTCTATGTCTGTTAATTTCGTTCTTTTTTTTGTGAATTTTGTATTTTTTTTCATTTTTGGATGATTTATTGCATGTGCCAATTCAATCTATAAAAGAGCATTTGTTGAAAAAAGAAGGCATAGAAGTCAAAATTTAAATGATATTAGGTCAGTTGAATTGTAACTTTGTTTTTTATTTTATCTATTTCCCTGGCAATTCTATTAGATTTTGTTGTATTTTGGAGTGTTGTAGTGGCTTTTTTATACTAGCCACTGGATTGTTGAAATGACCATGGATATGAATTCAATTTGTGAAGTTGTTTTAGTTTTGATTTGTGAACTTATTAAGGGCTCTCTTCAATCCAAAATAGCCTATAATTTATTTTGTAAACCTATAATGTCCTATAATGATATATAATGTCATTTTGTAAACCTATTATGTCATTTTATAAACATATAATGATCTACAATGTCATTTTGTAAACCTATAATGATCTATAATGTCATTTTGTTAATCTATAATGATCTATAATGTCATTTTATAAACTTATAGTGATCTATAATGTCATTTTGTAAACCTATAATGATCTATAATGTCATTTTGCGTACCTATATCTTTCTTATAATGATCTATAATGTCATTCTGTAAACCTATAATGATCTATAATGTCAAACTGTAAACCCATAACATCTCTAATGATTTATAATGTCATTTTACGAACCTATAATGATTTACAATGTCATTTTGTGAACCTATAATGATCTAAAATGTCATTTCGTAAACCTATAACGATCTATAACTATCTATAATGTCATTCTATAGCATATACGACATTATAAAAAAAATTCTATAACATTATAGATCATTATAGGAAATTTCTATAGCATTATAAATAATTATAGAAAAATTCTATAACATTATAGATAATTTCTATCACGTTATAGATCATTATAGAAAATTTTACGACATTATGGATCATTATAGAAAAAATCTATAACATTATAGAAAAAATCTATAATACGAATTTTTTTTATCAAAAGTATGTCATCATGGATCTTGTTTTAAAAATAAAAATGAAACAAAAATATATTCTAAAGAACCGAGTCCAGAAAATCAATAGTTTGAGAGATATGACGATTTTAAGTTTCGAAAATCCGAATTATTTAAGAAAAAGAAGGCTGATAATGACATCTGGGAGAGGGACAAACATGGGGAAGGGGATGCAGAAAAGGACAAAAAAAGTATGTAAGAACATAAATAAAAAATTGAAAGTGACATCCGTATAAGTAATAAGAGTTTTATGTAAAGTTAATAATATTTTTAAAAGTTGTTATATAATACAATTTCTCTTTACAAAATTACACTACTTTTATCCTAAACACTACATGTCGAATTTTAATCGGTTTTACTTTTTAAAAAAATTATTTTTCGATCAATTTAGAAGTTGACATGTGAAATTTCAAAGTTTAAAGACACTTTTAAACAAGTTCATGGGACGAGAGGTTATTAGGAATAAATTTAGAAGGCTATGCAAACTTTTAAAAATTTAAAAGAGGAGAAACTATCAAAAATAAATTCAAGAGAATTGAAATGCATTTTCTCTTCAATTTGAATTTATATCATTTCATCCGGTCCTAACATTTTGTAACGTTTTGTTTTTAAATGATTTTGGGTTTTTATAAACAAAACTAAATATACTGCGAATGACGATAAAGTATATAAAAGTAAAAACCTAATAATAAAATTTATAAACGCGCACCTTATTTGGTGTAATCAGGAATAAGTTAACCCCTTAACTCTTGATAGTACATTTTAATTCGTTTATAAATAAATGACAAAATGCATATATAACCTTATGAATTTGTCCCTAGTTTGCAGACAACACGTCAAATTTTTAAATACAACAAATAATCATCTCAACTTTACTTAAATATCAAATAACCAGCTAAACTTCCACAAATAATTTTTTTAACCACTCCATGCTGATGTGATATATTTTGATTGGTCAAAAGTTAAGATATTTTTGGCCAATCGGAGTGTGCCACATCATCATGAGGTGGTTAAAAAAATAATTCGCGGAAGTTTAGCTGATTATTTGTTATTTTGACAAAGTTTGGATGGTTATTTGTTGCATTTAAAAGATTGCCATGTTGTCCGCAAATTAGGGACAAATTTATAAAACTATCTATATATTATGCCTAAATAAATAAAAAAATGCCAAAACTTTTCCCTTCAACTAATATTTACTACTTATATAAAAAAGCTTTAAAATAGAACATTCATGAAAAAGCATCCTGAAAAAATAATTCCTAAAATTTTTGTAAGTATAAAGGCATAGAAAGCCCAAGCTTCAACCGAATAGCTTTACATGTATAAAGAGTTTAACAGCTAGCTAGCATATGTATTAAATCTAGTTTTATTTTAGAACTCTTAAATGTGCATATTTGATTTTAACCAAATTTGTGAGCTACGTCGGACTTGAAACTTGAAAGGTAATTTTAATCGTGTTATATAACTCATGTCTTTAGGAGTCTAGTTATAGAAATTGTCTATGTGATAGGAATTTTGTCGCAATGTTTTTAAAAAAGTTTTTGACTATCAATGGGCAAGTTAATTGTCTTTATACAGTGTGCACGAACTTGTCAACTGTTAATTATTCGTTGAGTTGCTATTTACTTTCCAAATGTAATGAAACTGAAATCGGATACATTACACACTAAATAATCAATTTAATATATCAAAGGCATTTGGATTAAAAATAGTGCCAAAGAGTCCACTGCAAATCTGTATATATATATATGATCATAAAGTGTAAATATTCTTACAAAACGATATGATGTATATATATTCATTTAAAAGATGTTAAATGAGTTTCATAATTGGATTTTATCCATGTAATTTGAATGATGTTATATGGTTTTTATTAAAATCCATACATGAATATATTTGGGTAATAACAGTCCAAATTATCTTCATGTTTCATCTAATGTGGACATCATAATACAGGATGTGATACAAAATGTGTATTGGTATTCCATATAATAACACTAGGTTTTGCCCCCCTTCCCCTTCATTTCTTAATCCTACAACTCACTATCACATGCAACTTGCTTACCCCTTTTATACCAAACGAAAAATGTCACCTCATTTCCTTTATATAATCATCAAGCTACGCGTATTTATCATAAATGGAGTTGTTATATTAAAATGGTCTATCAGGTTTCCAACTTATCCCAAAATATACGTTTTACCCTAACTTTTATAAGTGACATTGTAAGTTTCTAAAATTTTTAAGAAGTGCACCAACTTACTCGTGAGATAGCTTTTAGTTGGTTTGACTTTTTTAAAGATAAAAGAGTTACTAGTCCACTTTGAAAATTCAAGGAACTACGTGATATAAGTTTTAAAAGTTTAAGAAAACGTTGAGTTGTCATAGACTAAATTAAGAATATGCTAAAAATATTCAGCTTATCACAATCGATAAAGGTAACAATCTAATGACACATGAATGTTTATGTTTTTTTACCTTTAGCTGATAGCTATAATGTTTTCAAAATAACAAAGACAGCTCATCCACTTCAATTGCAGTTTAAAATGTTAGTATATGCTGGAGTTCTCGTTAATGCATTACCAAATGTATGAATAGAAGAAAGGCAATGCAAAAGTGGTCACTTCTCTCAAATGCACCACGTGCATGCCTGAGGTTTTGGCCTCACCCCTGCCCCCCCTCTAATTCTACTTTTTATATTGGAGCCATGATGATATCTTTGGAATCCACCACATTTAATCTTTTAATTGGATTTCCATTTCTTATCCATTAATATAATGGTTGACCCCTCTTCTACATTATTCAAAGCATTATGATTATGAACACGTTATTGACTCGTATCAACTTGTTAAATCCATTCACTAACAACACTGTCTTTTTTTTTTCTTGTACTTTTTAAATATAAATATAAACAATTGTTCGATATAATGTGTTGATAGTTCTATTTTATTTAAACATTAATTCCAAAAACAAGAAACAAAAGAATTTTAAGTAATATGAACTCAAATAGAAAATGTATATAGAATTTTAATTAATAACATTTCGAATATAAGATTACAGGAATTCAGATGTAAAAGGTATGAATTTGTAAACAAAAGACATACTAGTCGGAATATAAATAAAAAAGATAAAGAAAAAACATTATAAGCCATAAAAATTCAAAAATAAAGACATATAAATTCCAGGTAAAAAATAAAAACATATAAATTACCTGGTAATACCAATAGGCTTTTGGTTACACTTTCTAATGTTGGCGGGAGATCTTGGATTCGAAACCTAACCTCTTTAAGGATTTACTAGTTATTAAAAAAAAACTAAATTTCAGGTAATAATACTTAAATACAAAAGGTATCATAATGCAAATGAAGAGGTATAGATTTCTCAGTGGTATGAATTCAAATGTTAAAGGTTAGGTTTTCCAAGTAAGAGAAACTCAATCAAATCCAAATTGTGCAAAAATTTGATTATGTAGAAATTCTAAGTAGTAGAATTTTAAATAAATAAAAGTATAAGGCCTGTTTAGTTTCAGGAAATTGTTTCTATTTTCATTTTTCAGTTTTCTTTTCATTTTCTGAATTTTTCAGTTTCTAGTTTTCTAAGTAGTAAACTGAAAAGTGTAAAACATGTTCACTTAATCTGATTTTCCAGCATCTGATTTTCACGTTTTAGATAATGAGTAATGAATTTAATACTTTTTAATTGCAACATATTACAAATTAAACTAAGAAACAACAATTGATATGCCATTTTTTACAATGATTTTTTTTAAAAAATAAAATATTTAAATTGTATATAATTTATAAATATATTTTAAAGTATTAACAAAAATGTCACTAAAATAAGTATTGCTTTGTTATTTTTACTATTGCGTCAAAATATAGCATCACCTATGGAATGGTGGCGGCACACAAAGTAAGGTTTACTTTATTTGTAAGCATAAAAAAAAGCGCCGATACAAGTATAATCGAAAACACAAATTGATTAATATTGATTATAGAAAATACAAATTATATGTCTGCCTAAAAAATTAACGAACAAATTACTACTATAAATCAATCAAAAACCAACTGTAGTAATTCATTGGTTAGAAAAACATAAAAAGAAATTCTGTTGATACAAATGGCAAAAAGAAAAGGATTAAATGCTTAATTAAACAAAAGATACGTTTGTGATATTGATAACGGTAATTGTCGCGACTGTCTAATTTTTCCCCAGGGTATTCAGTTTTGTCCTATGTGTGTTTTTTATTCACTTTTACGTGATTTACTTTTATGATCTTCAATAAAACACGATTTTGTTTACTCTCTTCTCTTCCCTTTTAGTTCCTCTATTGTCTCTGATTTTCCCATTCATTGATTTGTTGATCGTAGTCGATCTTCTGAGGTCTCTCTGTACTCCTTAATTTCGTGAGTTCTTTGTCTTATACTTCTTCGATTTTATGAGTTCTATGTCGTCGATTTCGTTGATTTCGTTAATTTAGTCGATTTCGTTCATTTTTTGTTGAATTGAGTTGTTTTCTGTTGCTTTTTCTTATTTAATGTATTCGTTTTTCTTCGATTTCGTGTTTCTGCTCTATTTTCGTTATTCTTCTTCTTTTCATTCTTATTTTGTTCATTTTCATGCATTTTTTTTTATTTTTTAAGCTCATGTTTCCTTTTATTCAGTTTTATCTGTTCGATTTCATCATATTTTCTAGAAACTGTTCTCTTTTGTTTTTTTTTGTTTCGTGCGTTTCATTCTTATTTCGACGACATCATGTATTTTAGTTCCATTTGATTTCGTTTTAGTTCGTTTCTCAATGTGTATCTTGTTTCCTATATGTTATATTGTTAAATGTTCTGTTTTTATTTGTTTAGTTAGTTGAAATTAATTTGTTGAAGGTATACTAATTTTGGAGATTGTTTCTCAATTATTTTGTCATGATATGCAGTATTCTTGTTTTTTAGGTATACTAGTTTAGTTCATTATTTGAAAATTAGTATAAC
>CAOJBJ015097929.1:0-10123 GCA_948291685.1 Euphorbia celastroides | reverse complement strand
TCAATACCTAACAATACCCTCCCCTTCAAACCATTCTTGTCCCCAAGAATGAAAATGAAAAGAAAAACAAAACTAAAGCTAATGACAACAAGTGCATTAGTAATCAGTATCATCAACACAACCAAAAAGTAAAATGAAATGCAAAACTAAGCTAATGTAGGCTAAATTGGCTGGTGGGCAATGCACTAACTTCCACAAACCAACTCAGTATACTTGTAGATAGCAATCCATCTTTAAGAGACTTTTCCTCTATCAAAAGAGTATAGAACCTTGCAATCAAACATTTTTAATGCACAAAAAACAGATACTTGTGGAAATACTTCTTGAATTTTGGGCTCAGCTTCATTAAAAAATTCATCAGCAGTTGATTCTTGATGCTGAATTCTTCCCAAATATACTCCAGTGATGAATTCTTGATGTTTCTTCCATTCAACAGACATCTCAACCCAGTTTTGACCATCTTTTTTATCTGTTTCCTTAATAGAACTTCCATCAAACACTTGGAGTGCACGTTTAGTTTAACTGGAATTGCTTGAATATGAATCTTGTCATTCCCTTCTTTAACGGTCAAAGATTCTGTTTGGCCAACGATTGATTGACTGCCCAGCAGGTCCTTCTCTAGTAAAGAATTATCAATGACAATGGTTTCCACTCTTTCCTCAGAATGATTCAAACTCAAATTGAATTCCTTCAAGAGCTCATTCCTTTCACCCAATTACAAAGCCTTTATTTCAGCAGGCGCGAAACGGATATCCATCCAAAATAGCCTTCATAAATGCAATGACATTAAAGAGCAATCATGGCAGCAGTAGAATCTAAACTTGAACTGAAGTGAATTTGTGCTTGAAAGACAATATAAGATTGAATAATCTCAATCTTCTCTAAAGACCCATACCTAGAAAAAATCTGATCTAGGACCACTTCAGTGATCGGATACCACAATTGGTTAATCGTAACTTGCAATATTTGATATTTCTTCATATTTGGAGTCAAATCTTGCAATTGATTAGACTCGGGATTCAGGGCCTGGATCTTCGAAGCTATTAATGCAATTAATTCCATCATCTTCTGATGGAAATCATGTTGTTGCCTCTGAAATTCTTTCAACTTCGATTCTAACTTAGCCTCAAATTTTTCAAACTTCGCATCTTGATCTTGGATCTTCACCATTAAGGCTCGTGTCTTCATCGTCAAGGCTTTGATCCGACTTTCTAGGTTTCCCTCTTTCCCCGCAGCCATCGGAATGCAATCAAAACTTCAAATCTAATCGGAGAATTGATTGCTTTGATACCAATTGTCAGATGTGGATCCTGATTGGAGAACAATTAAGAGGGAATTAAAGAAGAGAGGCAGAATTTAGAGAAGAACAGAGATAGAAGAGAGAAAGAGATCGATAGAGAAAATAGAAATTAGAGAGAGAAAGAGTAATTTATTATTCATTCAATACATAATTCTCTAAGTAGTTACAATCAGCTTATATACATCTGTCATTTAGGAATACCTGGCTATTATTTTCCCACTAACACTTGGCTGAGATTATGCCACATTAGCTCAATACCTAACGACTCATGCTTAATAATTTAGTATATGTATGGGCAAGATGGCTTCTAACTGTCATTTCATTCAAGGGGGAATCAAATGACAAAGTCTGAAGGAAATTACATATATAAAAAAGAACATAAAGGACAACCAACAAAAGCACTAAAACATTTTTTAATTTTTAGGTCAATTTTTCAAATTCGCAAGTCATCTCACATGTCTTACTAATTTTCACTCTTTGATTCACTAATTGGTGAGCAATGCAAGTGTGAAGGTGCAACAGAAAGAATATGTTTATTAACACACTTTTTGCCTAAATAAGTTCTCTTTCGTCTTCAGTTAGGTTTAACTCGCGAAGTGAGCTTCGAAAACTGGCCATCCATAACCAAAATGCTTAAAAATAGACACATTAGGTTTAATTATGACATATTCCCCGAACCCTTTCTCTGGTTACATTTTAGGGTTTTCTTAATTGACCTGTAAAAATTGAATTAAGTGGCGACTCCTAAAACACAAGGCTTAAAAAAGAGGTCTAACTTGGTATAAAACCAGTGAGCACGTTTCCACAATCTGGCGACTTTTGCATGTTCACAGGTACCGAATCATGGTATCCAACCATGGATGCTTGTTCAAATTTTCTACAATGGGATCTCCAACGCCCACAAAATGCAATGGGAGAATGTTGCCAACGGAGACCTCGAGGAGTATGCACCGGAGGAGATCTTCGAAATCATTGAGAAACTTGTTAACACAAGTTCTAAATGGCATTCGACACAAGAAGAGATGCCAAGAACTCCAGAGTCGCAAGCTGTCTCTAAGCTTTCTGAGAAGTTTGATAAGCTTTTGGCTACCCTTAACAAGAAGAATGTCTCAACCATTACAAGTCCACAACCCTCCTGTTGTGAACTTTGTAACGGCAACCACAGATCTGAGGATTGCGACGTGGTACTTACACAGGAGCAATGTGATTTCATTCAAGGAAATCAAAGGGGAGGAAATGCTTTTTCCAACTCTTACAATCCAACTTGGAGAAAGCACCCTAACTTTTCATGGTAACCTCAAGGACAACCTCCTTACCAGCCGCACAACCAGCAATTCCAGCAATCTCAACATCATAATTAGATGCAGCAACCAGGACCCTCATAACCCCCAAGGAAAACTGAAATGGAGGAGATGAAGGAAATGTTAGCCACATACATGAAGCAAAGTCAAGATACCATCAAAAATCTAGAAACTCAAGTTCACCAGCTTGCACAGGCGGTTTCCACTAAGGGGAAGGGAGTTCTCCCTAGCAATACTGAGAACAACCTTAAGGAAGACTGCAAGGCGATCACGATCAGATGTGGTAAGACTGTTGGTGACCCTAACTCTATGATTGTTGATGTTTTTAGAAATGCAGGTAAAGAATCTGAAAATGACCAAATGCAACCTGAGGGAGAAAAGCAGACTGCAAAGGAGACAACCCCAGAATTAGTTTCTGAGGATGAAAGTGCAAGGATAGTAGTCGAGAAGGAAAAAGGTGAAAAACAATAAGAAAATCACACCTACAACCTATCAGCCCAAAGTTCCCTTTCCTCAAAGGGCAAAACAACATGACATGGCTAAGCATTTTAACAAGTTTCTTGATGTCTTCACTAAATTTCATATTAATATACCCTTTGTTGAAGTCCTAGTTCAAATGCCACTGTCTACAAAATTTCTGAAGGAACTTCTCACAAACAAGAAGAAACTGGAGAGTGTGGCCTTAGTACAACTAAATAGAGATTGTTCATCCATCTTGCAGAACCGCAATCCTCTGCCATAAAAACTCAATGATCCAAGGAGTTTCTCTATCCCTTGTTCTATAAGCAATCTTGATATAGAAAATGCATTATATGATTTGGGAGCTAGCATAACTTGATGCCATATTGCATATACAAAAAAGCTAGGGTTAGGAGAACCGCAACCAACTAAGGTATCCATTCAGCTTGTAGACAAAACAATCAGATACCCTAGGGGCATTGTAGAGGATGTTCTTGTCAAAGTAGGGAAGTTTATTTTGCTTGTTGACTTCATTATCATGGATATGGAGGAGGATATGCATGTTCCCATTATATTAGGGAGACCCTTCTTAGCCATGGGGAGAGTTTTAATTCATGTACATAATGGGAAACTAATTTTGAGAGTTCATGATGCGTAATGTGTTTTCAAAATGAATGAGGCTGTAAAATACCCATCTTCTAGTGATGATCAATGCTACTTCATGGATACTACTGACTTAAATTTAAATCCTTATATGCTTCAGGAATTCCAGGAAGAAGAGCTATTGGAGGAAGATGAGATCGCTAAGGAAGCGAGTCACCAGAAGGTTGTTGAGGAGGAAAGCACACTGCCGACTCTTGACCTTAAGCCCCTTCCTGAGAACCTAGAATATGCCTTCCTCGATCCCCCACACAACATGCTAGTTATCATTTCATCCAAACTTACCACTGAGCAAAAAGCTGACCTGATTGCCATCTTGAAGGCAAACAAGGAGGCTTTAGCATGGAAGATCTCAGACATTAAGGGGATCATCCCCACAGTTTGTGTTCACAAAATTCTGATGGAAGAAAATCATAAGCCAACTGTGCAACCTCAAAGGCGACATAATCCCAACATTATGGAGGTTGTCAAGAAGGAAGTCATAAAGCTACTTGATGCGGGTATAACCTACTCAATTTCTGACAGTGTCTGGACAAGCCTGGTCCAGGTTGTACCAAAGAAAGGTGGCATGGTTGTGATCAAGGGAGACAATGGAGAGCTTGTACCGACCAGAACCATCACAGGTTGGCGAGTGTGTATCGACTACCGCAAACTGAACGATGCCACAAGAAAAGACCATTTCCCACTGCCCTTCATCGACCAAATGCTGGAAAGATTGTCAGGCTACAGAGTCTATTGCTTCCTAGATGGTTATTCAGGTTACAACCAAATCCCAATCCACCCACAAGACCAGGAGAAAACCACTTTCACTTGTCCTTATGGCACCTTTCCCTATCAAAGAATGCCTTTTGGGCTATGCAATTCCCCTGCCACTTTCCAACGATGCATGATGGAAATCTTCCATGATATGGTGGAGAAAATGGTGGAAATTTTCATGGACGACTTCTCTGTCTATGGGAAAACCTTTTCAGATTGTCTCCAAAACTTGGAGGTTGTGCTAGTACGTTGCAGAGAGACAAACCTGGTGCTAAATTGGGAGAAATGTCATTTTATGGTAAACGAAGGGATTGTCCTTGGTCATAAAATCTCAGAGAAAGGTTTGGAAGTTGATAAGGCCAAGGTAGAGGTCATTCAAAAATTGGCTGCCCCCTCTTCGGTGAGAGAAGTAAGAGGTTTCCTAGGGCATGCCGGTTTCTATCAGCGGTTTATCAGGGATTTCTCAAAGATTGCACAGCCGCTAACCGCCCTCCTTCACAAAGATACAGAGTTCAAATTCACTGAAGATTGTGTCAAGGCATTCGAGGAGTTGAAGAGTAGGTTGGTGAATGCACCCATCTTAGCTGCACCTGACTGGTCCAAACCATTTGAGCTTATGTGTGATGCCAACAATGCTTGTATTGGGGCTATCCTAGGGCAAAGGGTGGACAACCACTTCAGGCCTATTTGTTATGCAAGCAAAACCTTGAATGAAGCTCAGATGAATTATACAACCACGGAGAAGGAGCTGCTTGCAGTGGTGTATGCATTTGACAAATTCAGATCGTACTTGGTGTTATCCAAGGTCACAGTCTTCATTGACCATGCAGTCTTTAAATACTTGTTTGCAAAAAAGGATGCCAAGCCGCGTCTTATCAGATGGTTACTACTTCTGCAAGAGTTTGACATTGAGATAAAAGACAAGAAGAGCTGTGAGAATGTAGCAGCAGGCCACCTTTCCAGATTGCCAGGAGGAGATCGTGAGATGGAAAACCTGATGACTGAGACTTTCCCCGATGAACAGCTTTATGCGGTAACTTCTACACCTTGGTATGCTGACATTGTAAATTATCTTGCATGCAATATTGTTCCCACTTATCTGAATTATGCCCAAAAGAAGAAATTTTTTGCTGAGATTAAACATTATTTCTAGGAAGAGCCATTTTTTTTCAAGTTGTGTGCAGATCAAATTTTGGGAAGATGTGTCACCCAAGAGGAAGTGGCAAGTATTTTGCAGATGTGCCATTCCAGAGAGATAGGAGGGCATTTTGGAGCATCTCGCACTACCGCAAAGGTGCTCGAATGCGGTTTCTATTGGCCCACCATTTTCAAGGATTGCCAACAATTTGTGGCAGGTTGCAATGAGTGCCATAGGACTGGCAACATTTCCGTGAAGAATGCAATGACACTCAACAACATCGTAGTGTGTGAAGTCTTTGACGTACGAGGAATAGACTTCATGGGACCTTTCCCTAGTTCCCATGAAAACAAGTACATACTCCTTGTAGTGGATTACGTGAGTAAGTGGGTCGAGGCAATACCATGTCCTTCCAATGATGTAAGGGTTGTGGTAAGGTTTCTCAAACAACTTTTTTCTAGGTTTGGATGTCCGTGAGCTATAAACAGTGACCAAGATACTCATTTCTGTAATGCTCAATTTGAAAAACTCCTTACAAAATTTGGTGTTGTCCATAGAATAGCCACCCCTTATCACCCACAAATAACTGGGCAGGTTGAGGTCTCCAATAAGTAGATCAAGCGCATACTTGAGAAAACAGTGAGCAATTCTAGGAAAGACTAGTCTAGGAAACTAGATAATGCTCTTTGGGCATACAAGACAGCTTATAAAACACATATAGGAATGTCTCCCTTTAGGTTGCTTTACGGAAAATCTTGTCACTTGCCTGTCGAGCTTGAATTCAAGGCATTATGGGCACTCACATATCTTAACTTTGACAGGGACAAGGTGGGAGAAGCAAGGAGATTACAACTCAATGACCTCGAGGAATTTTGGCTCTTTAGCTATGAAAACTCCACGAACTACAAGGAAAAAACCAAGAAATGGAATGATTCCATAATTCAAGTCAAGGAATTCACACCAGGTCAGAAAGTTTTATTGTTTAACTCGCGGTTGAGATTGTTTCGAGAAAAACTAAGGTCGCGATGGAGTGTACCTTTCATAGTAAGCAAGGCTTACCCCTATGGTGCTGTTGAGATTGCAAATTCGAAGGTAGAAATCTTCAAGGTCAAAGGGCAGCGGTTAAAACCATATTTAATAACTCAGCAACCCGCTCGGGGAAAAGGAGGTTTTCCTCCTGACTACACCCTAAACAACTTCGAACCGTGCTTGTCTCATGCACCAAATGAGACAATTTTTGGGAACTTTGCGGTAACAACTTCCACTTGTACATACTTGCATCACATGAACTTTACCTTATAATTTTTTTTATACGGGGAACATTTCTTGAAGGTGTACATCTTTATCCTAATTTCATGTGATACTTTAGAATTTGTATTCCAGCATTAGTATTTTAACTTAATTCATGCATTTACCATTTTTAATTTTATCTTCCTTTTTGATAATGACTAATGGAAGTTAGTGGTAGAATTTCTCCTTGATGTGAAATGGGTGTAGGTGACGTGTCAAGCCAAGAAGAGCAAGGGAGGGAAGTTTGGCCACGCAAAATTCGAAATTCAATTGAATTTTGAATTTCCCCCTAAATTATCCTAATCATTACACTTCATTTCCCCTATCTTAGCTGTAACCGCCCTAATCAGCCACTAATTTCACTCCAAACACTTAAACACATCTGCGTCCATTTCTCTTCCAAAACTCTCCAAACATGCTGAAATCCAAAACCATCTCTTCCACTCACAAGACCCCCAAATCCTCACCACTTTCGAAATCTTCACCAAATCGCCTTCTTCTTCTGCCTCGGAGACAAACATGTCGTCCTCTCCCCTCACCATGATTCAGCAACATAGTCGTGCCTCCTCATAAAGATATGCAAACCTCAGATAGTTACCCTTCGACAAGGCTCGCACATTTGATTGGGATGCCCTAAAAGAACTTGAGCTCGAGGAATAGCTGAAGCACGCTTTGGACAAAGGAGGTCTTGCCAAGTTCGCCGCTATACAAGATGGCCGTAGATGTTCACACAATCAAGGGAGGATGCATTCTCTGCGGGATGTACATTACTAAACTAGTCAAATTCTTATATCTCGATTTCTCAACTTCAAACCTGCACGAGGAAACCGGATACCGGCCTTTCCATTTCACTTCCCTCAAGCATTTGGGAATATGCTCTGTCACAGAGGATGGTTATGTGTCGAGCTATGGCCAGCAGACAGAAAGAAAGCAAAGGCCCCTGATATCCAAAGGCAATATCATACCCGCCAACAAACAAAGAAACCTACTTTACTGATCGAGGACCTCACTCTCACTGAAGAAGAGAAGGCGGAAAATTTTCAAAAGATAGCCGAGATGTCACTCCGCGACTTCTACTTGCTGTACACCCAGGTTTGCGAAGACATAACCACCTCCAAGACTAAAATTGCAAACCTGGAAAAGAAAGTGGCTATTCTCTCTGCCAAACTCGGTGATGATGATGACAATGAAGTGGAAGAAGTTTCAGGAGATAGCACACAGTTGATCAGAAAGAGGAAGCGAGGTGCGGATGAAGGGAGCATTGAAGGCAATGAGGAAAACCAAGCTAAAGAGGGCGATACCGAACAGGCAGGGGATGCTCACTCGTCTACCTTTTTTTGGTTTTGGTATCGTACTCTTTACCTTTATCCTTTTCGCTTACAAATTGCCCTCGTACTGTTGTGCTTGTTGTTGGGAATACTGCTTTGGGGTTAAAGCAGATTTTAAGTATGGGGGAGGGGTTATGCTTTTTGCTGATGCTTGATGATGTGCTAAGATAGAAAAGTTAACGCCTGCTTGCCAATATTGCTATCTGCTGTTGTGATTGCCATGCTAGCAACTGATTTTTTTTTCGAACTTATGCTTATTGATAAACAAACTGTGCCTGCAAATGATAAAATTGAATGACATTGCCCCTTATGCGAACTTGCTTGCAAGATGCTGTCTGCTTAAGTTTAAGATGTTAACTCTAGCTTGTCACAACTGTATGCACCTCTTGCAAACTGATGATCAATTTGTTGTAATTTAAAAAAGACTCTAATTTGAAAGTTGTGGGAAAATTTGAAGTCTTGACTTGTGGACAGTAGTGCTGGCTTGTTTAGGTTGCAGAATTTCTAATTTGTACTTCAAAATAATGGTTGTTATCCATGTGCAACCTGAATTTTCAGTAAGAACTTGAGCCCAATTTGCATGAAAGCACTTTTCTCGCTTTCATTTCTTTGTTGAGAGGGCTGTTTATGTTAGATTAGCTAAAACTTGCCTGGGGAGAGACATGAATCACATGTTGATTTGTGTTAGTCAATCAAGATCTTTTTAATGTAAATCGATTTAGACGACGGAAAGCACACTTAGGATCACCCTCTAGCCAAACAACCTACCCTTTTGTCTGTGATATCCCTTAGTGAAACCACTTCTAGCCGTAAACCATTTTTTCATAAACCTATGTCCTTAAGAAAAGAAAAAAAAAGAAAAAAACAAAAAAAAAAAACAAAAGGAGCCTAGGATATCTGTGCTAAAATGTTTTATCTCAAAAGATAGTCACTGAAAAGATGATTTTGAAGAAAAGATGCTCAGATTGTTGCTGATACATTCAAATTTTTATCTCAAGTCATGCAATGTGTTTCAACAATTCGCAGACTACAATGTGTAAAATCTCTCTGCCCTGCACTAAAGGTTGTACTCTAAACACTATGATGGTTGATTGTGTTGTTTTTGAAATATTGATCTCACTTTCATGTCTTTTGAAACTCTATTCCATTAAATATCTTCCTTATCAAATCCTACCCTTTAGCCCTTTTGTTGCACCCCTTTTGTGTGCTATCTCGATAAATTTTTGCATTCACTTTTATGGTGGAGATTGAACCGAGAGGCAAGCCTATGGTCTAATGTAGCAAGAATTAGCTTAATAAGTGCACTCCTCTAAAACAACCTAAATCACTGAGAGTGAGTATCTTTTATGAGGTAAGTTGATGATTTTGCATTCTTTTGAAGTAGGAAGTCTAAGTTCTCATCCTTTATTTGTTTGGCATGCTTTAATGATTGAATTGCTTGGAATTTTACTCACCTTGAAGTTGTGGTTGCATCTATTACAACTTTTGACTTCCCAGTTTGATTGAGCTGCTCCATGTTTTGATTAAGCTTGTGTTAGTCCTTAGCTTTGTGGTATGCTTGAGGACAACCATAGTTCAAATGTGAGGGAATTTGATAAGCATAAATTGTATCACATTTCCATAGCTTGTTTTCCATGTATTCTGTGTGACAATCTGTTGTTTGTTACGATATGTGCAAGCAATTTCAGATTTTCACAGCTGCAAGTTGGAAATTTGGACAGAAAAAAGGCGGGAAGTGCAGCTGGAAATGGAGCCAAAATGATGGGAGTAGGTGCTGACATGATTGATTACAGTAAGGAGTGGACTTTATCTTCACCAACTTGAACATTATCTTTTTATTATTTTATTGCAAGAGGGCTTGGACTCATTATTTTTCTTAATTACCTTATGG
>CAOJBJ015092767.1:0-10973 GCA_948291685.1 Euphorbia celastroides | reverse complement strand
GACCACTTTTCAAAATGAACTTGAATCTATGTATTCATGCCAAAAGTTCAACACAAAAAGCCGAGTAATTTAGTAGAGATGTTGAAATTGTGCATTCAATCTAATATTATACCCTAGAGTTTTAACGTATTCATCCAAAATGCTAGGTACAATATCAGGTAAATAACCATAACTACTCGAAGAGAAAAGAGTAAAGTGAAAACTCTTAATCCTGCTTACTTAAGCTTATGAATTTGTCGCAGGATGTTGGGTGATTGTAAGGCTTTCATCAGAAAATCTGCTAACTGATCCTGGGATTTGACTGACATCAATCGAATGATGTTGGCTTGAACTTTCTCCCTAATGAAATGGCTGTCGATGTCAATGTGCTTAGTGCGTTCATGAAAGACATTATTCTTAGCTATGTGGATAGCAGAGATGTTGTCATATAATAACAATGTTGGTTGAGGATGTGAGATATGAAGATCTCGAAGCAAATACAAAAGCCATTGAAGCTCTGCTGTAGTAGCTATCATTGCTCGGTATTTTGCTTCTGAAGAACTTTGACTGATTGTTGTCTGTTTCTTTGAGTTCCAGCTGATCATGGACTCTCCAAGAAACACACAAAAACCAGTTATTGATTTCCTTAGTTTCTATACAACTTCCCAAATCTGAATCTATATAAGCTTTCAACTGCAAATTTTTGTTAGTTAAAAAGAATAAACCCTGTGATGGTTTGCCTTTTAAATACCTGAGGATCCGATGTGCAACAATTAAATGACTAACATGTGGCTTATCTAAATTCTAAGACAACTGTTGTACTGCAAAAGCTATGTCAGGTCTACTGTTAGTTATATAAAGCAGTTTGCCTACAAACTTCCAATATGCTATATTGTCTATTAATCTTTCAGTTTTAGAATGATCAACAGATTCCATAGATATAGGAGTGGAACAGGGCTTGCAATCCAAAAATCCATATTCAGCCAAGAGTTCTAAAACATATTTTCTTTGAAAAATAAGAATTCCTCTTTTAGATCTCATAACCTCAATGCCTAATATGAACTTTTAGGTTCCTAAATCTTTTATTGTAAAACAATCATCAAGATATGCCTTTAGTTCCTATATAGCCTGTAAATTATTTCCTGTGATGATGAGATCATCGACATATACAGTTAAGGCAATAAAAATATCTTGATAATGCTTTACAAATAGAGAGGGATCTGTAGTAGACTATGTAAACCCCTTTTTAAGCAAAGAACTTGTTAAGGTTGAGTTCCACTGTCTACTTGCTTGGTTTAGACAATAAAGAGATTTTGTTAACTTACAAACAGCATTGGGAACTTCAGTATCAATACTTAGAGGCAGCTCCATGTAAATCTCCTCCTCCAAATTGCCATGTAAGGCATTGTTGATATCTAGCTACTCCAAAAACAAATTGTTTTGTGCAGCTAAAGCTAGTAGAACTCTAATTGTAGCAATTTTGACAACTGGAGAAAAGGTTTCTAGGTAATCTATACCTTCTTGTTGAGTAGCTACAAGTCTAGCTTTGAATCTTTCTATTATACCATCACTTTTTCTTTTGATCTTATAGATCCACTTACAACCTATTGGTACTTTTCCATTAGGTAGGGATACTATTTGCCATGTTTGGTTCTTGTCTAAGGCATCTAGTTCTAATTGCATAGCTTTTCTCCACTCTTTGGACTTAGAAGCACTAGCATATGATTTTGGTTCTATTTCTGCTAATAATGCCACAGAATATGCCTTTTGAACAGAATTCAGATTATCGTAGTTAACTAATTTAGATAAAGGATAGGTCTTTGTAGTCTTATAATCTGTAGGTGAATTCCGTTGAGCTAAATGACAATGATAGTCTTGTAAGTATTTAGGCTGATTGTGTTTTCTCTTGCCTAAAACTAGACAATCACTCTGTTTATTACTATTCTTTGGCTCAAATTGCGACTCATCAGCATGAACTGTATTAGAATTTTCAGAATCAACATAAGGAAAAAGATGCTCATAAAACTGGACATTTCTAGAAACAACAACAATTTGAGATTCTAAGCTAAAAACTCTATAACCTTTCATTCATTCTACATAGCCTAGGAAAATACACTTCTCAGCTCTGCTATCAAATTTAGTTGACCCTCTATTAAGAGTACTAGCAAAGCGCAAACAGCCAAAAGTTTTCAAGTTACTGAAATCAGGATGTTTGTTATATAATACCTCAAAAGGTGTTTTGTTTGTAACAAGAGGTGTAGGTGTTCTATTGATAAGATGCACAACATGTCCAACAAAGTAATTCCAAAAATTGTTAGGCAAATTAATTTGAAATTTAAGTGATCTAGCCACATTTAAAATATGTTGATGCTTCCTTTCAACAAGACCATTCTGTTGTGGTGTTTCAACACAAGATTTTTGATTTTCAATACCATGTAAATCATAAAAACTGGACAAACTGAATTCAGTTCCATTGTCAGTTCTTATGATTTTAACTCTTATCAAACTTAGTAACAACCATCTTGCAAAAATTTTTCCCAGCTTGACTAACCTCATCCTTAGTTTTAAGCATAACAGCCCATGTAAATCTACTAAAATCATCAACAATAGTCAGAAAATATCTATAGCCATCCATAGAAATAACAGTTGGACCCCATACATCCATATGAACTAATTCAAATAAACATGTAGATGCAAATTGAGAAACAGGAAAAAAAAGGCTTTTTCATTTTAGCTTTGCGACAAATATCACAAACAAAATCTGTTGGTACATCAATATCAGGAAAAACCTTGTTCAACAATTGCAATCTTCTATTGGAAAGATGACCTAATCTAAAATGCCACAACTACTCCTTATTACAAGAAGAAATGAAAGCTAATTCCTTATTCAACATGACATAAGTACTTTTCAGTATATCCAAATGATATAAGCCGTGCTTTGCTTCAGCTAAACCAATCCTCTTCTTGGTCATAGCATCATGTATAACACAATTTTCATTAGTAAAAATGAGCTCACGGTTCAAATTTTTTGTCAATTTAGTTACAGAAATTAAATTGTAACTAAATTCAGGCGCAAACAGAACATCATACAGAATTAGTTTATCACTAATATGCAGATTTCCAATGATAGTTGCTTGTAATCTAAGGTTGTTAGGTAGCATAACATACCAACTTTAATACATCTAATGTTAACCAACCTAGACTTTGAACAAGAATTATGACAACTAACACCTGTATCTACAATCCAGTCAAAAGATAAAGTTTCAGAAATACCTGAACTTGAAGGACCTGGATCACGTGTTACTCCAGTAGAATTTGCAGATTCATACTTCGAGCCTCTTTGCAAATGACTCTGACCTAGATCACCTGTTGGTTTCTGAATTTGAACAACCTTTGTAGAAGCAGCTACATGATTAGAACATTGGTTAGAATTCTTCACTTGTATCATCATTTGATTGATCTGTTTAAGTTGTTCTGCTGTAAACATAGTAGGTGTTGCTGATCAGAAAAGTAATTCAGCTCTTCCAAATCCTGATCAAAATCTTCTTGATCCAGATTTTCTCCTTCTCCAAGTGCTAGATTAGCTCTCGCAGCAAACTTAGCTAATATGTGAGGTGGATAACCAAACTTCTTGTAACAATTTCTTGCTATATGATTTCCTCCACAACGAGGACATTTGCCTTTTTCAGCAGGTGCATTCTGAAAATTCTGTTGTCTAGGAAAATTTTGAAATCCACCTTGTTTTTTTTATGTTGTCTAGTCTTTGAAAAATTGCTTTTATGAGCATAAGCAACTAACTCTTGACTAGCCTCTACTTCTTTAACCTCAGTCAAAAACTGATTCTCATACTGAAGTACTAAAGAAAAGACCTTGTTCATAGTGGGAATTGTCTCCATTACCATGATTTGTGACTTAACAGTAGAAAAATTCTTGTTTAAGCCTCTTAAAAAGCAAATCACCTGATTCGATTCATGAGTCTTTCTGATCTTATCTCCTATTCCACAAACACAGCCATTACAATTACACTTAGGCAAAGGATTCAGCTCTGTATACTCGTCTTAAAGTGACTGAAGACTAGCGAAATATTCTGTTACATTCCAATTTCCTTGCGAAATACAGAAAATCTCCCCTTGTAAATCTGCTATCCTATAAACGTCAGACCGACTAAACCTTTCTTTCAGACTAACCCACAAAGCTCTAGCTGAATCAAAATTCAATGCGGTTTGTGCGATCAAAAAAGACAGCAACTTAATCAACCAAGAAAGAACAAGATTGTTACAACGATGCCATAAAGCAAACATCGGATCATTAACAACAGGTTTTCCAATAGAACCATCAACAAAATCCAGTTTATATTTAAGAAGAAGAGCCATTCGCATAGCTCTCACCCACGAATGATAATTCGATTTATCCAAAACAGGCGTAACCAAAATAATAGAGGGGTTTTCACCTGGATGTATGTAATAGGGATTGTTCTCATCGACTTTCGATTGCTTCGCCATTGCTGCAGAAACTTCAATAATTCACTTTAATCCTCGAGAAAACCAAAGAAAACTGGGGGAAAAATCGCGGAAGCTTTAGAACATTGTGAAACGCTCTGATACCATCTTAACAGAGAAATTGAACTGAAAAAGAAGATTAAACTGAAGAGAAATTTTATTGGTTGAATGAGAAAAGAGAGAGTACAATATCAGGTATATAACCCTAACTAATCGAAGAGAAAAGAGTAAAGTGAAAACTCTTAATCCTACTTACTTAAGCTTATCTTTACAACCTCTACACCATTGAGCCATGTAAGACCATTCAAGTGTTATATTCGTCAGGCCTGACTATCCTTATCTGCATATATGGAACCCCAATTCAATCATTCAACCGTAAAAAAAAACAACGCGGACCGATAGCTCCCACAAGTGGTTAAGAGACCTCAACAGAGCTAACTTGCCCTTGCCACTTGGGCTGTTAATCATGAGTGATTTTGATGAATTAAACGATGCAAAATTGAAAGAATTACCGACTGAGAAGGCATGGAGGGAGAGAGACGAAATCGGATAGAGGATTGCTACATAGACCGTTGCATAATAGCGATAGTGAGGACAATAGTTCAGACGAAATGCGAGGAGGACACATCGACAGTGATGACGAAGAGGGTACTTTTTTCTTCCTATTTGTGTTTGTTTCAGCAAAATTAATCTTAACTAATGCAAGTTTTTCTATTCTTATAACAATTAACACAAAATACAAATACACTTGAAGGAATTCCCTAACTTGAATGACTAATTCCTTTTAAAAGCTACTTATCTACTCTTAAATAAAATTATGGGATTTGCAATTTATGTTTGAAGAAATGTGATAAATGTTTGTTTTTGAATTTATATAAACTTAATTTCGAGATTCACTTATTTAAAATGACATAAGATATTAATTTTTTCGCATGTAACATATTTATTAATAAATTGTTTGCAAAAAAACATTAATATAGTTTGTGAGCGCAACTGTGCTCACTTTAGATATAAAGAATACTCCAACCTTCAATGTAGTTTTTGACTATTAAATTGAGTACAGGTTGGGGGTTTGGGCTGGATATCCCAACTAGGCTGTCACGTTCATAGACCCAAACCAAACCCAAACTCTAAATATATTAAAATGTATAGAGAAAATTACAAAATAGCAAGTTCCAATCAATTAAAACCGAAACATGCTTCGGCCTAATAAATTTTCTCTATAACTGTGAAAACAAAAGTTCTAAAGAGTACATACCTCTAAGATGAACGATCACAAAGAAAAATTATAGCTTTTGTAGATATGAATCAAAAACACAAATATATGACGACTAATTGAATGCTTCTCAAATGGTAATACAGAACTACTACCATTTGACACTCTTCTACCGCATACAACTACCATTTTTGTTGCATTAACAACATATACCAATCATAAAGAACACGTATATAACATCTAAGACAATTACAACAAAGCGACCACAATACACAATTGTAGCTTTTCTAGAATCAAATCCAAAAAAACAAAGACATATCTAGAATTAAATACAATCCATCAAACTCCTGAGCTAGACCTTGATTCGGTTTCTGACAGGTTGCAAACTCCTTACCTCTTGATTCGGTCACTTGATTAAGTGATATAATTGATCAAATACTAATTCATATTCGCTATCATCAATTATTCAATCATCTATGAATCTTTTCCGATCTGAGTGAGAAAAATTCAGGTGAAATACAAATAAAATCTGGATGTCTTCTTCAGCTTAAGAAATGAATGTTTTAACTTAAAACTTGTTCAAAGTCAAGATTTGAGCTCGAAAAAGACACGAAAACGAGACACATCCTCTATAAAACAAATACAGAATTCATGCCAAGGATATTGAATCAATACGATTGGAAATTTGGAATGATAAATTCTAAATCCATGAAAATCAATAAAAATAAGCAGCAACTAATAACTACAAAAATAAATGAGGAGTAAATAGTTGTTATTCATCAAATCTTTTTCTCTTTCCTTTCCCAGTTGAAACACTGAAAAGCTTAACATCATCAGTTTCCTCTCCTTTTGTTTCTTCAGCCTCTACATCATTGCTTACACAGTTCGGGATCTCACTTCCCAGGCCTATCATACTGCTACTTTGTATTCCCTCTCGATGCACATCAATCATAAAATACGGGTTCCCCTCATACTCCAATTGATGCACACAGCGGTAAAAAATCACTTAGTCTTTTGGCTTCAAGCTGTTCATCGTGGATGTCTCCAACCCATTACTAGCAGGTTGCAACTTCTTGGTTTTCCTCTATCACTAGTGAATACGACAAAAGAGCGTGCGAAATAGATAAAGATGACTCTTCAGAGTGTAAATTGGAAAACAAATGAATGTAATGTGAAGAATAGATTTCTTGACAAAATTAATTTCTACAGCTGTCTATATTTAATTATTTGAGGTATTCCAAGTTCGATGGGATGCTTGCCTTAATAGCTTCGTTCATCAATGGTAATGTGAAGAATCGAGAGCATCAAACAACAGTCACTCTTTCCCTCCAAAGCTTCATTATCCATTCTCCTTCTCAAATCAAAGATTCCTCCACTGTTAATGTAAATTCCACCGTCTCTCTACTTTACACATTGAAATTCAAAGATGAGGATTCGAAAGAATAGAAAGATATCGGCTTTGATGTCTCCAGGAGTTCGTATCCAGCCCTATGATTGCCAATTCAACCAGTCCCCTTTGGAAACTATTCCCGATTCTAATTTCAATTCTTGTCTTCTCCAAGTTCTTTTCTTTCCATTTCCTGTATTCCCCCCCCCCCTCATTCTTTGACCATCTTAGAGTTTCTTTGTTTAAGGTAAAATAATTGAGTCTGGTAAATCGCTCATCCGATTTTCCTCTATCTCTAGTGATGCAGTTACAAGAGCCGCCGTCAATAACTGAAAAATAGATTTCTTGACAAAATTAATTTCTACAGCTGTCTATATTTAATTATTTGAGGTATTCCAAGTTCGATGGGATGCTTGCCTTAATAGCTTCGTTCATCAATGGTAATGTGAAGAATCGAGAGCATCAAGCAACAGTCACATAAGAGAATATTGTGTACTAATCAACAATTAAGACTTTGAAAGCAATCAGTTGTCCTCACCATTATAGAACTCTTTACACTAGATTTCTCGCTGCAATCTTTTCATAATTGAACCACTCACATTTGCACATATAATATATATGCTAATATCTGAGTTAAATCGTTGTGGAGAGAGGGGAAATAGAGAGGTGGCTATGGTTCTCCTCGAACCCTAGCCGTGCTCATTGTTTTTCAAAGACGATTTCACCCGGCTGGCCATATTTGATTGGTTTGTTATAGCGGTGCTTGGTGGGTCCTTTTTGACCGGTTTCTAGATGACAATTGCTGCAGCTCGGATTAATCCAATTGTTCTCTCACCGACGTTGGTCGGTTGTTGTTCTTAAGGGTGTTGGGCGTTCTCACCCTTCATGGACGGTGCTTACTGCAGTCCAGTTGTTCTCTCACCAACGTTGGTCGATTGTTACAGTTCTTATGGGGATTCACTGTTCTCACCCTTCGTGGGTAGTCCATGCCTAGATCTTTTCACAAGTGCAGGTTGTCAAAGGTGTTTTCGCCTGGTTGGTCATATTTGATCGGCTTTCCTTTTTGCCTGGTTTCTTGCCGCCGGTTTTCTTAAGGGCGATGGGCATTCTCACCCTTTGTGGGCGGCGTTTGCTGTAGTCCAGTTTTTCTCTCATCGATGTTGGTCGGTTATTGCTGTTCTTAAGGGCGATGGGGATTCGCGGTTCTCAACTCTTTGGGATTGCCTTTGGTTATTAAGGATCTTTAGATTATTAGGATCACACACATTGTTGTGATTGAGAGACTTTTAGTCCATCATATTTGCATTAGGTTGCAAATCTTTTGTTACACCTTTTTGGTGTTTTTTTTCTCCTTTGGTTTTTGTTTTTTTTTTTTTTCTATTAATAAATTGAGCCGGTTTTATGCAGTGCACAACCTTTAATTAAAAATATCTGAGTTAAATCTAGATATATATAATCACATATCTCAATCGATTAAACTACAAAAATAATTATTTATTGAAGAAAAAAATCATTATTAATTACAATTCTACTGAAATTTCCTTTAATTCCACTTCAAAAACCAAGAGAAAGATGAAAAGAGTTATACCTTTGATTTCTTCTGGTGATTTTTGGGAAAACACTGAAACATAGACAGAGGCAGTTTCTTTCTTCTTCTTCATTGAGAATGCAAATTTCACTCACAGTGCCGATTTCTCTCTATCTCTAAGTGGAGGCTATAGTTCAGTAGTGAGGGTTTGATGTGTGTATATATAGGGCATTTTAGAGTTTCAATATAATCTTAAATTATTATATTTCCAATTTCCAATTTTATTATTACCTTAAATATGAAGCATACCTACCATGGTATCTATACACATTAAATATTCTAAATCTGCTTAAACAACATTGGATTTCCTTTATTTCCCTTTTATGTACATTCATTTCTTAAAATAATAAGTGATCGACTTTGCATTTACGAAAAGTTCGGGAGGTGTCAACTGATAGCTGGATTCATACTTGAAAAGGTGTGTTCCAACTTATCGAGGAAAAGTCTTCAATAGTGAATTTAAAGAAAAAATTATGAGGAATAAAAATTATGAGAAATAAAAAAGCTATTTTTGGACATTGAGTTTTTGTAGGTTGATTAAATTCAAAAACTAAATATTAACGAGCGTTGTGAAGCTTTCAAATGGCACAACAATGAATAAAATATAAGCTGATCATGATGGTTGCTTGATGGTAGAATATAAATCAAGCAAACCGATGAGAGATGGAGTCAATTAATTGACATGAAGAGCATAGAAAATGCACAAAAAGCTAGACACACTAGGAGCACTTAGAGTAAGATTGGTAGTATTAATGTAAGACATTTGAGCATTATTTCAAAAAGTAGCCGAAATAAAAATTATTGTTTGGAAACTTATTCAATAAAACTGCTGCTCAACTGGAGCCAACATATATTATGAGAAAAATGTGTAGTTCCACATTTTTTCTATCGTTTTAACATCAATTTTTGAAGTAACCATCTACAAATGTGATGATGCTAAAGTCATTTTCCTTATTAGTCTTCCTAAAAGAAAGTCAGCCAACCATTAACTGCATATTGGACACTGCACCATTTTAAACTATGTATTGTATGATGATATATGTAATATACATTAGAATTGTTTTTAAGAGATAATAATGAGATACAAGCGATGAAATCCAACATCTTGACTTGGTTGACACCTTTGACATTTAATCGATCTAACCGAACGCAATGCACTTTCTTAAGTTAAAGCTAAGGATTGGATTGATGTTTTATCTTTTTGCCAGACCATAGGGCTTAGTTAGCGTTAACAATCATAGACTTCTTCCCATAGCACGGCATTCTTCCCATGTTTTATGAGATTTCATGCAATGATGGAGCGTGAGTTCTTGAGCTTCAGAAAAGCAACTTTTTGTATTATCTTCATCGAAATATACCGGTGAAACTGTTATGAATGTTGTTCATCTAGTTGTTCCAAAGACAAGACTCAATCCCCAGGTTTATGTTAAACCTATTTCTATTAGTGTTACTAATTAATGTCAACAAACTATCGATTTCAGATTTCATACGTTTCCTTTTGAATATTATGTCTCTCAACGATAATTTGCATGTATATATTATAATTCAAACATGAACTTATAAACTATAGCTGACGACTCTTTCTCTATCAAATCAATATCATTATGTTAATTTGTTCACTTATTTGAAGAAATTTCCCCAGAAGGCTTGACTACTCACTTTATATGTATTTGGAAACTATTGGAAATGTTTTTACGATTCTATATCTGAATTTATATTGAATAGTTACTTAATTGCATCCGTACGGTCACAGTCTTTTTGCATGCATATTACGTTCAATATCAATGAAAATCTGGTTATTACACTACTACATAAATGCACAAAAGCAACACCCTAATGCAATGGTGGTGGCTAAAGCAACGCCCTAATTCAACGATAGTACCTAATGCAACGATTTAAAGCAACGCTCCTCCTAATGCAACGCTGAAATGCAACAGTGAGGACAAATGCAACGGTCTAATACAACGGCCTAATCCAACAGTGCTAACAAATGTGACGCCCTAATCCAACGGTGCTAACTAATGCAACGGATTGTCTTAATTAATCAAATTAAATAATAAATAAAAATATAATTTCTGCCGCCAGCCCAAAAACGCAAAATCGATTTTCCTCCCAATCTCCCAAAAGTTCCCTCTCTCCAGCGCTAAAATTTCCCTCCCTCTCTCTAACCTTATGCAAAATCGATCTCCTTCCCAATCTCCCTGTCTCTAGCCTTATCCACTGAAACACAATCTTATAGAGATTTCAGCCCGATGAACAGCTACTTCAATTCACAGGTAAGTTGATTTAATGTGAAATTCCCTA
>CAOJBJ015087378.1:0-11140 GCA_948291685.1 Euphorbia celastroides | reverse complement strand
CATCGGTCCTCTCCAATCACTTCTAGACAAAATCCCCGACAGAAACTACCACTCCATCGAATGCAACCTATGGACCGAAGAGCCAGAATGCCTCAAATGGCTCGACTCAAAGGAACCAAACTCGGTAGTCTACATAAACTTAGGAAGCACAACTGTAATAACAGAGCACCAACTGGTAGAGCTAGCTCGGGGACTGGCAAACAGCAAACAAAACTTCCTGTGGATCACAAGGCCAGACTTGATAATGGGGGAAACTGCAGTCCTTCCCCCCGAGTTTTTGGCTAAGACTAAAGGCCGAGGCTTTGTAGGGAGTTGGTGTCAGCAAGAGCAAGTGCTGAACCATGAGGCAACCGGGGTGTTTGTAACTCACTGTGGGTGGAATTCAATAGTGGAAACTGTGGCTTCGGGGGTACCGGTGATATGTTGGCCGTTTACTGGGGACCATTTTTTGAGTTGTAGGAAGAGTTGCAATGAATGGGGGATTGGAGTTGAGTTGAGTGGTGATTTTGAAAGGGGTGAAGTGGAGAAAGCGGTGAAGGAAGTGATGAGAGGAGAAAAGGGGAGAGAGATGAAAGGGAAAGCTTTGGAATGGAGGAAAAGTGTAGAAGAAGCTGTGGGATGTGATGGAACATCTTCATTGAGCTTGAGTAAGTTGGTCGATGAAGTTTTTATGTCAAAGAAGCGAATTTTTTTAATCTTTTATGAAGTACAGTATGTGTTGTTTTTTTAAAACTATTTACATTTGAGCTTGTGGTGTTTGTGGAGTAGTCTGGTTTGTTTAGAAATCAATAAAGTTGTAGTTTCATTAGATTTTATCTTTTTGACTTTTTCTTGTTAATTTAGTAGACACTTTAATAATAAAAGGCTTAATGTCCTATTTGGGCCCCTAACTATTCTCTAGATTTCAGTTTGGGACCAAAACTTTACAAGTCACCAGTTTAGGCCCTCAACTATGAAAAAGTGGTGCAGTTGAGGGCCTGAAGCTGACGTGGCATCCGACGTGGCGTCATGCGACATTTCCGACGTGGTTGACTTTTTCCGCACCCTCCTTCCCTCTCTACAGATGTCACTGACAGCTTTCTCTCTCTTCTTTAATTTCGATTTTCAAAACTTAAAATCATTATATCTCTCAAACCGTTGATTTTTTTGACTCAGTTCTTTAGAATATTTTATTCATTTTATTTTTATCTTTAAAACAAGATCCATGATGACATACTTTTGACGAAAAAAAATTCGAAATATTTCTAAAAAAAAATCCGAATTATAGATTTTTTCCTATAATGATCTATAATGTTATAGATTTTTTCTATAATAATCTATAATTTTATAGAAATGATCTATAATGCTATGGAATCGATCTATAATGTTGTATGAGTTTACAAAATGACATAATAGATAATGGGTTTACGAAATAACATTATAGATCATTATATGTTTACAAATTGGCATTATGGATCGTTATATTTATAGGTTTATAGAATGAAATTATAGATCATTATAGATTCGCTAAATGAAATTATATATCATTATAGATTTACAAAATGACATTATAGATCGTTATATGTTTACAAATTAGCATTATAAATTATTGTAGATCATTATAAATTTATAAAATAACATTATAAATCTTTATAGATCATTATAGATTTACGAAACACAAGCAAGTGGACTGATCTATTCCATTTCAAATGAGTAAAAAACAAAATGCATTTTCTATACTGCATCTTCAAAGACGAAAGAATTTGCAGCAACCATGCATTCTTTTTGCAGCAACTAGTTATAATTAGGAGAAATTGTAATTAACCAGAAAATGAAAGGACTACCTACAATGGAACCAAAAAAATATAAATAAAATCACAATTATAACTACACAGAGACTTCAATTCTAGGCTCAAAAGAGAATGCAGACATGAATTCTACAGCTTCACTATTCTTATAGCAACCCGGCAATTCGACCCATTCATTATTCCTCAACTCACACATAACATTAAGCCGGCAATTTGATATGTAATTATCATTTCAATTGAAGCCATTACAAGATCACGACAACCTAACTCAACTAAACACAGTAATTACATTTAAAATCGAATTATTCACTCACTTAAGCCAACAGGATCTGTGGGCGGCTTGGGCCAGGTCAAGTTGATTTTCCGGCGGCGAGGGGTACACCGGGAGGGGAGGAGGCGCCGGAGCGGCTACTGCAGTGGAGGGGGCGGCGGCGGCGAAGTTTCGGCGGAATGGAGATCCCGTCGCTCAGATCCCGGCGGCAACGAGATCTAATTCCTCAGATCCCGGCGGCGCCGAGCGACGGTGGCTTCGACGGAAAGGAGCTTCGGCGGCTTCGACGGAGAGAAGATCAGTCAGCGGCGGGAACCAACTGCAAACGATGAGATCCGGCAATTTTCGCTTTTTACGGCGAGATACGAAGACATTGGCGATGGGAAGGGTCCGTTGGCGGCGTGGCGTCGGCTTTGTTCATCGTCGGCGGCGAATGCGGCGGGTCATCGGCGAAGGCGGCAGGTCGTCGTGGCTTGGGAGAAGGGAACCAAAGGGCTGCAATGGAGAGTAATAAAAACAAAATACACCATCTAAACCAGCGTAAAATCAAAACTAAAAAGATGAGTAGTAGTGGGAATATTTTTTTATGCCTTTTTAACGTAAATGATTGTTTATCTCTTTATTTTTTTGAGGGGGAGAGGCCACCTCAGCAGCTTGCTGCTAGGCCTCTCACGTGTCGCTCTTATGTGGTACTATTGCTCGAGCCTGGCGCACCCCTCCAACTCTAGTTTAATTTAAGGGCTGGTATGAAAAGTTATCGTAAGTTCAATATCTAATTATTGAGAGCGAAGTCCTATTGAAGATGATTAGATTCGTCCTAATAATCCTTGATTATACAAAGCTAATCCAATTCTCTCTTTCTATTATAAAAAAATCCAATACTTTCTTTCAATTTTCCTCAGTTCATTCCCCCCTTCTTTTCACGGTACCTTGGTTCGGAAGAGGTTTTATTTTAGGCCATTGCGAATCCAGATAATTTTTGTTATGGGGTCCAAATGTTACCGTAGAAGTAAAATTTTATTTTTTTATAAAATCAATCAACTTAATGATAATGTATACTTCTTTTTAAATCACAAATTGGTGTTTGAAGATTCACAAAATAAGTTAGATATTCATAAATTATAATGTATAAATCAATACGGTTCTAAAAAAATTTAATTATCTTACATAATAGAAACAAAACTAGATGAGTAAAAGAATAATGACAAAAAATCAAATCTAAAGTCGATTTTATTATTTTGTTACAAACAAAGGCTTCCGAATAAGGTTGATATATGAAAATATTAATTTAAATAAAATTGTGTGGTCTCATTTTAGTAAATAATCAATTAATTGTCATCAACTCACGTAGAAGAAGATAAGGGCATTATTGGAAATGAAAAAAAAAAATCAAAAGTGGAACTTAACCGTTAATGAAGAGGTAAAAGGTAATTTCTTAGGGTCATAGGTAATAGCCACCATTATGTTAGTAAATTAATAAGTTTGTGTATCATTATGTCAAGATTTGAAGTTCATGTACTATTATGTTAGTAAGTGTAAAATTTATGCACCATCGATGATTTTAAGCCTAATTTACTCGATTCTAAAGCTAGTTATTCTTCTTATAGCGCGGTCTTTCGGCACTAATTGTCAAACATTATTGTTTAATGTTATATAGAATATGGAGAGAACCTAGATGTATGATATCTTTTTCTTTGAATGAGATCTCAATTACCATGACAATATTTGGGGATCCACATATTTTGAATTCTCAATTAATTTGTTACCCTTGAAAAGTTGTGACCCAGTTAGGAGCAGGGTCGGCCCTGAGCATAGGCTAGAAGTGCGACGGCCTAGGACCCACGACTGAAAGGGGTCCAAAAATTTTTATTCTGGATATTGTATATATATAAAGTCAATTAATTTTCTGAATTTTTCTATGCAAATGAGTTTCATTAATAAGATGAACTGCATATTATTTTTTATTTAGAATTTATGAGAATATATTTTAATTTTATATAAAATATTTTTTTATTAAAGGGCCCACGTTTAGAGTTCTGCCTAGGGCCATCGAAACGTCTGGACCGGCCTGGTACTTAGGACGTTCTCTTATTCTCCTAAAATTTTCAGACAACTTGAAAATAGGCCATTAAAATTCTGTTGAGTTAGTGGTAATAAATGCAATATATTCAATCTTGAGAGTGGGTTCACATAGACCACATTATTTTGAAGTTTTCAAATTAAGGAATTCTTTACCTTTTTCTATCTAATTTTCGTTTATATAATATTTAATTATTTATAAAAATCCTTATAAATAATGAGTCTTACATTCACATGTGTTTATTCCTAATTAGACTAGACACAACTTAGTAATTTAAAAAAGTAGAAAACTGTTTACAATAGGAATACTACTGATACTCTTACGTTCCTTCCCGTTTTGTAGTCTTACAATGGGAAACTGGTTTTGCAGATTTATGGATGTCCTGTTCATTCGCAAGGTCAGATTCGATTTTGATTTGTTTTCTATGTATAAAGTACAGCTTAAACAGTGACTATTTTGTTTGTTTTCTGACATGAATTATTAGGAGAGAGTGGTATTAGCACAACTTCCACAAGAACTAATCATTGAAGTTCTCATGTGGTTACTAGTGAAGTCTCTTCTACGTTTTCGATGTGTTTCGAAATCTTTCGGCGCAATCATCGATAGTAATTATTTCATTTATTCGCATTTGAATAGATCTGCTGAAGAAAAGTCTCATGTTAGAGTGTATTTTATGGACATTTTTATACCTTATCTTATGCTTGTTTTCATACTTTTATTGAGAATCTGGTTAATTTGTGGATATATTTCGTTCATGACAGTGAATGGACATGAAGTACTGAATTGGAGCTTCATTAGAGTTAAATCTGTTGCAAAGGATGCTGAGAGAGCATGTTGTGGGCATAATATGGACACACATGGAGCTGCGAATTTCAGAATCTACTGCTGCATTTTACAGCAACTTTCCAATGACGAATTAGTTAAGGGATTTCTCTGCTGTATCCCTTTTTAGTTTTTTATGTAAGCATTTTTTTTGTTTTTTTTTTCTTTTCTTCTTCTTGAGCTAGTGTTGGTATACCTCCGGAATGTGACACATTTTCCTTAAAAAGAAAAAGAGCTTACACTAGCGACTCCTTACAAGAGGGGATGTGTACTCCGATAAGGGTGGTCGTGTTTTGAGTCAAAATCCCAACTAGTCATAAGTGGTCAAAGACGCATAAAGGGGGGTCCACCTAGTTCGATCCACATTCCAATTCCATATTATTTAAGCATCCTTAAGTTCACCAACAAAACCTCTAATGAGAAAAAACTACAGAGATTGGAATAGACAAACTAACTCATTTTACCAAATATCTCACCTGAATCTCATTTTCGAAAAAAGCGACCAGATATTGACCAATAATGGCACAACAATTTCTGAATCCGGTGAAGTAACTGGTTATTGCAACTGTATTTTTCTGTTGTTACTTCAAGAATGCAAACTAGCTTTATGGAACCCATCCATGCACCAACTAAGGATTCTTCCATGCTTCCCTTTTGATCCTAATTTTGTTGACTTCAGCGGTTTCGGGATGGGTTTAGGTTATGATTCTTTTCAGGATGACTACAAGGTTGTGGTAATTGAACCCTTCTCACATTTAATCCACTAGCCACAAATGAATACCGGGTTTGGGTTTTCGAGTTGAGATCGAATACTTGGAGAAGGGTTTGCATTGATTTTCAACCTTATAGGTATGGTTTTCACTTTGGATGCTTTGCGCATGGTGATCTACATTGGTTATGTGGTAACAAATTTAACCATTGGAAAATTGTTGCATTTGACTTGGCGAAAAAGACGCTCTCATTATTGGCCGAGCCTGCTTATAACCCCATAGGGGAAACAGAAACTTATTTGTATGTTTTATATGGGTGTCTTTCTATGAGTTTTTTCACTGATATTACGAAGGGTTAAGCTCATTTATATGTTAGGAAGAAAGACGAAGCAGAATTCGCATGGAGCTTATTGTACTCGGTCACAATAGATCAGCTGCCTTCTTTCATGAACATGCATAATTTCAGTTCTGTAGGAGTTCTTGGGTATTCAAAGGAAGGTGATAAGATTATGTTGGACTTAAATTTGGATTATGTGGTTTCATATGATATTAAAGAGAAATGCTTCTAACAAACTGCTATTACATTACCAAATAAGGAGCTTCTTTATCCTCCAATTTCTTTTGTTGAAAGTCTTGTGTCTTTGCACGCTACTGATCAAGAAGGAAATCAAATTGGTGACAGAATAGATTCTTTTGGCCAAGAATCCTCAACCAGATCTTCGTAGAGCTAACCTAGCTTTTGCGATGATTTAATTTTCATAATTTATGTTCTAGAGGCTTTAGATTTGATTAACTTCAATTTTTATTTGTTCATCACAACTTCATTTTGGATAGGTTGAAATACAATTTGGTTGTAAGTATTCTATTTTGGGTCGATAGGTTTGGTACAAGTAATGTAGGACGAAGTAACATGATAATCCGGGTCTGTTTGGCATTGCTGTCAGAGCTGCTATCCCTAAAAGTTGGTATCACAAACTTTTCATACAATATTATTTTTTTGATTTTGACAGTGCATTTTGATCATTTATATAAAAAAGTTGAGAACTACCAAAACAGCTTTTCCAAAACTTTAATCTGCTGCTTTTAGGAAAAGCTTCAAAATGTAGCTTTTAAGGAAAACAGCTTGGGAAAGCAGCCCCAAACAGACCCTAAGCCTAGGATCCTAATAAGTAATTCAACTAATGTGGAAAAATATTTCCTATAGGAATACACAACAAAAATTAACGTTAAACCATTTACAAATGAATTATCTCATAAACTTTTCATATTTGGACTTTGGACAATATACTTGGCATGCATACTAAGAAATTAGGAACTGTTAATTAATAGGGCTAGTTACATATATACAAACTAATAACTTAGCATTTGAGTCCTACATCCTACAACTAACACAAACACTCCTAATTAAAAGTTTAAAATCACATTTACGCTCTAAAAGCAGCAACACAAAATGGGCATTTCACTCCTTTCCAATTGAGAAACCGATATCTTTCCATTTCTTCCGTAATTTTCTCTTCCCAATAGGCATCAAATCTGATTCCATCCTATCCATAAACACCTTAGTTCCCCAAAAAAAAATGGTTTTAATTTCATTGCCTGCAACTTCTTTCTCTGTGATTTTCGAACAAATTAGAGTTCCAAAATTCACTCATCGGACTTTGTTTTCTGCTGGTATTGAGATATCGACATCGTGATTGGTTCACGGTAAGTAATTTGATAAGTTATTGTATATTCTTAATTGTCATCTTGTTAGTGCATTGTCTTTGATTTATAATTTCTGCATAAAAATTTCTGCATAATTTTAATAATATTTGAACTTAAATACCATGTCCAGTAAGGAATGTGTGGTATTTGAGTTCAGATACCAATTCTTTGTTTTGGTATTTGAGTTCTTTTCCCAATGAACGTTGAAGGGTGTCACTGGATTCTTGGCAGATTCGAAGTTGCATTATTTATGTTCATGTTATTTAGTATTTGATATAAAATACCAATATAATTAACATAATATTGTCCTTGCTGGTTTGAGATCATAACTAGGAAGTTGTACATTTATGACTCTCGAATAGGTAGGGGGAATCAGCCATCCCAGTGACACAAGGAAGGCTGTAGAAGCATATGCAAAGGTCATTTATTACTACCTCTAAGCTTCCAGTGTGCTCGTAGTAAGGAGTGATGTGATGTAGTCGCCGGCATACAATTAGAAAACAAGTTTGAGCCGATCCTAATTGAATACGTCAGAAATATGCCACATCAAAGCGAATGATAACTTTTATATGTTTAATTTGATCTTTCCTTCACCTAAATTCAAATAATTGAAATGTTTATTTCCTATAATATGACAGTGACTGTGGCATATTTGTGGTTAGTCTGGCGGAGTATTTAATAGCACAGAAGCCATCACCGGAGAAGATAGCCATAGCGCTTGCAAGGAAGAAATTGACAGTATCGTTATACTATCATGGACGTTCAAAGAATGAGAATGAAGAAGAAATGATGAAGAGTTTATAAAGCCAATATGACTTGTGGAAACATTAATTTTTTTTTGTTTAATTTCAATGACTGCAAATATGTGGTTGGTTTTTCATTTGGGATGTTATGTTCTTGACTCTGACATTTGATATTAATTGGTATTTGAATTGAAATACTATTTATTTGACAGTTAGTTGGTTTTTATTAAAACAAGCAAGTGTATTGAGTTTGTTATGTTTTGTAATGTGTGCACTGTTACAAATGACAGTTAGTTCCTCCATTGCAAATAGCAACAATTGATGCAGGGTGATGTTCAGAAGGGAACGAAGTGGTGGAAGATAATTTTTGCTGTTGGACCAAAATACTCCAATTTCGATGCAAAAATAGTGTTTTTCGAATGGAAACAAGACTCATGATTACACCATGAGCCCCGACCTAATTTTGTCAAAGTCCATCGTTTAGGGGCTGAAATTAGGATTTTTGATTGTTGCGGGATTTTTATTATTCTTAGACTATTTGTTTAGGTATTTTAGAATTTTGTGTTTTATCTTGTTTAGTATTTTTATTAGATGGGAAATTTAGTTTATTTAGGAGTTTTAGCTATTATTTTGCCTATTTAAAGGTTTGTCTTCTTTTATTTTGAATGAGGCTTTTTATGAATAAAATTTCAGACGGCTTTGTTTTGCCTGTTTCTTCCATTCGTCGGTAGTTAGGATTTAACTATTGAGTTTGGTTTTATCTTTTCCATTCAACGACAATTCGGTTTGATTGTCGGGTTTGGATTTCTTTCGTTTTTCATCCTATTCGATATTCCGCTGCGTCAACAATACTCTTGAAAAACTCAGAAGAAAAACAAATTGAATAAGAAACAGAAACGGATTAGAATCGATTAAGAATGAACATAACTGAAGAAGAAATAACTGGAAAAAAAATTGATGAAGAATCAGAAGCAAATTACAGTAAGGAAAATGATAAATACAAATGGAAAACAAACCAAAATTGAAATGCAACATAATCTGGAAAGAATCCCGAAAAAATAGGAAAGAAATCAAAATTGAATTTGCTGCCATCCTATGCAAAAACGTTTAGGGCGTAAAGGTAATTTAGTTAGAATGTAATAATGAATCAAACATTAAAAAATAGGCTTTGTGACATTGCACTTATATGTTAAGTAAATCTTACAATTTCCATAATTAATACTGCTTTACAAAACTTATAAGAAAAACTTTAAAATGGATCTTTTGGGAAAGCAACATGAGAAAATAATTCAAAACTGACCGTTCGTATTTACCATGAGTTAACTGTTTTAAACTACTAATGTCTATGGCATTCAATGACATATTATATTATGTGCCTTGGCTTTATCTTCGTATTTTAGTGTGAGTTTTTACATTTCAATGCAATCCTTGTTTTATGTTGCAAAAACGACCGCAATAACCAAATAATTCAATAAAGTGACATTTCGAGTTAATGATTTTCCAGTTGCTATTTTTTCAAAAATCAAACGCCATTAGCTAACCACTTGTTTCTTTAACTGGAAATTGATGCCACAATGGATTTGGGGCAGCCTATCAAAGTATGAAAATATGCCTGCTATATGTAATTACTCTTGTAATTCTATATATAATTTGGTATGAACAATGATGAAGAAGTCCACGTTCGTGCAGTAAATGACACATCACCAGAATGTTCAGTTGAATCGATTGATGCAATTGCCGATGATATTGTTCCTTGGGAGACAATTACAGTTGAAAAGAACAAAAAAGTAACTTTAACAAGAAGAGCTTCACAACATTCACATCGACGACCTGCTAAATACTCTCCTTTCTAAGTTTTGGTTTGGGAGTTCGTTTGCTTTTTTTTTTATGCTTCTTTTTGAGTATTTGATCGTTTTGGTTTCGTTTTGCTCGTTTTTCTTTTACATGTCAACTTTTTCCTATTCACTTTTAATAATATTCAAGCCCGGTTTTTCCAGCCTCAGCTTTATATAAAAAAATGGGTTTTTGCTTTTTAATAAAAATGAAAATCAACTGAAAACCGACTGCACTAGCCACTAGTTTAAGTAAAATGGGGCTCAACCTGCTGATCTAAGTTAGTTTTAAAAAATATGGTAAAACTAAAAGCACATAAATGTAACTATAGTGTAAAATTGTTTTTGAAAAAATAATAATCTGGTTAAATTAGTGATTAAACTTAATTATTGAACAAGTAATACAAAATATGGTTAGCTTCACATGTTTGAGTATTCCTATTCTTTCTAGTACTAGTATACTAATTAGTATAAAGAATTCCAACTAAAGTGGAAAATTATTTACTATAAGAATACAACAACGTTAATCCTAAGAGCCAACGTTAGATTCTTCTTCCTTTTTCCCAATTCTGGTTTCAAGGATTTGTAGTCTGAGAATGGGGAACTGCTGCAGGGGTCTTAAGGATGCCCAATTCACTGACAAGGCCAGCTTAGATTTATTTTTTTCCGAATTGAAAATATATTAATTATAATTATTTCGTTGTTTCAGGACATGAATTATAAGGAGGAAGTAATACTGCCACAACTTCCCCAAGAACTACTCACACAAGTTCTAATGCGGTTGCCAGTGAAGTCTCTTTTGCGTTTTAGATGTGTTTCAAAATCTTTCTGTGCATTCATTGACAGTCAGTATTTCACTAATTTGCATCTAAGTAGATCTTCTGAAGACAGGTCCCACTTGAAACTCATATTCCCATGTTGCTGGAAAATTACAACAAATTATAACACAGCCGAATTACACGGGTGTGATTTTGAGAGTTGCATGGTGCCTGACCTTAATGTATATGGTTATTGCAATGGTGTTTTTCTTTTGTTAGTTAATGGATCCCAACTTATTTTATGGAACCCATCGACCCAAAAGTCCCGGATTCTTCCTTGCTTCCCTAACATGCGCCGAATTCTTTGTTTGGGTTTCGGTTATGACTCTTCTCAGGACGACTACAAGGTTGTGTTGATAGAAAAATTTCTAGT
>CAOJBJ015078459.1:0-12830 GCA_948291685.1 Euphorbia celastroides | reverse complement strand
AAAGTGATTTACAAAAACGTAAAATTCAAAAAGGTAGAAGAAAAGACATTGCCGATCGCGATTTGAAGAAAACCCACAGTAGATTTCGTCATACTAGGCTTGAATTTCTTTAATTTTTCTGTAAATCATAGGTGAATTGTCTTGCATGTTTTTGTTGATCTCGTATCTTTGAAATTCGATAAATTTTGAATAAGCAATTTAGGTTTTTCCGATTTTGCAATTCTGCGATTCTTGCATGTTCAAATAATTCTGTTCGTTTTGGATTGAATATTGTAGTGTGTTTGGACCTAATTGACGAATCTCATTATTTTATGTGATTAATGGAAACGCGTGAATCATGGAAAGAGGAACATCGAGCAGAAAAACAAGTTTAGAAAGGAAAAAAAAACAGAATTGAAGGTAAAAGTTTTGTACATCAGAATAAAAGTTTAATATAAGATTTAGGCATATAGTGAAGTTAATATATTTGAAAATAGGTGAAGAGAAAATTACATTTGAGGACGGAGACTTCAAACACATAATTATTTTCAAGAGATAACTACAATTTACAAGTATTCTATGTAATAAAACAATATACCTTTTCTTATATTGGACAGCGCATGCTAATTTTAAAAATGGATACTGAAATTATAATTATAGTGTTGTAGTGATATACTTTTGTTTAAAGTGGCATACCATTATCTTTAAATGACATACCTTCTTTGATTTTGGACAAGAGAGTAAAATCTGTATACCGATTTTAAAATTGGTATACCGAAATTATAACTACAATGTTAAAGTTATATACTTTTGTCAAAAGTGGTATACCATTATCATAAAATGGTATACCTTTTTAAATTTGGGATAGAAATAAGTTTAATTTAATTTAATTTCTTGAAAAAAATATTAATATGTAGGAGATGCAGCACATTATCAATCCTAGAGTACTTGGGGTAGAAAATCATATTGTAACATCAAATTACCAAATAATTGAGTTCATGAAGAAGAATATGTTAGAGCAAGTCCAATGGTTCCTCCATAAATAAAGTTACTCCATTCATTTCTTCATTTTGGAGTATGGTTGGAGTAGGCTACTCTATAAATAGAGAAAGTGATGTCAAAATAGAGTTTGGAGTAGAGTTTTTAGAGTAACGATTGGACTTGGCCTTAGAAAAGCTTCAAAATGAGTTTAAAAGCTCAATATGTCAGTACTTTTTAGACACTTTAGTGCTTTGTTTTGACGCTCTAATACAAATGTTGACACACATCAATTAATACACCAATTAATAATTAAGGAAAAAGTAAAGCAAAAGAGTTGAAAACAAATTCAGTAAAAGACTGCACTTATTAAAAAAAATATATATATGTGGCATAACAAAATTAACAAATGATTACATTTTTCTAGAAATAACAAATTCATTATAAACTATACTTGTCGAAGAAAACCTCAATTATATTTGAAGTATACTAGTTGTTACATTACAACTCGAAAAACTAGTATACCTTTGTCAGAACTAGTATACCTTTAACATAAATGAGATGCTTGAACTGGACCGAAATCAATGAAAATACAATTGAAGATCACAATAACAATAAATCAAACAACAAAAGCAAAAATCAAAATAGATGAAAAAGAACGAAAAACACCAAGACAACCAATTAAACAAGGAAAACGAGCATAATAAAAAACCGAAGAATTACCTAAACTAAGACAAGAAGGAGAAAACCGATGAGATTGATGTGCACGGTATTAAGAAGAAGTAACCAGAGCTGAAGAGATTAAATCAGTAAAGAAATCGACATTGATGAGCACAATATGAAGAAGAAGAAGAAATTGAAGCTGATCGAAGAGCTGAAAAACGAAAAAGGAGAAATAAAAAAATCACGTATACCCAAATACAAAACACATATAATTTCCGAGAAAAATTATGTATGAAAAGTTATCAAGCGGTGTAAAAAGGGAAATTGTTTCAAATGCCTACAAAAGTTATTTTAATTTTACTTCTTCAAAGCTCAATCAAAGAATTATTAGTTTACTTAATCTTAACTTTTAAATTATCCAACTACTCACTTTTTACCTTTTCCCCTATCCACGTGACAGCCCCCTCTTAAAGCATCTTCTCTCTCTTAATTAACTTGAATTTCAAAATTTAAAACTATCATATCTCTCAAACGATTGATTTTTTTTACTCGATTCTTTAGGATACTTTTTTAGTTTATTTTTATCTTTAAACGAAATTTATATTGATATATTTTTTACAAGGCCTAATGCATACATAGCCCCCTAAACTTGACACGTTTTATCTTTTGCCCCCCTAAACTATTGTTTTGTCTAGCCAACCCCCCAAACTTGGCAAAAGTGTACCCAACAGCCCCCTCATGCTGACGTGGCAGCGTGTGGACGCGTTGACTTTTCAACGTAAAATTGCTGTCATGTCAGCATGAGGGGGCTGTTGGGTACACTTTTTCCAAGTTTGGGGGGTTAACGGGTCTTTTTGCCAAGTTTAGGGTGTTGGCGGGACAAAACGAGAGTTTAAGGAGGCAAAAGTTAAATTATGCCAAGTTTAGAGGGCTAAGTATGCATTAGGCCTTTTAAAAAAAAAAGATTCAAAGTTTTCTCGTTACATAATGAAACCCATATAACATATTTCATATATGTTATAACACATGTTATATTGACATTATAACATATATAACATGTGTTGTAACATATAGGCCGAACACATAAACAAGTCCCCCAGTTGGCAAAAAAAAGTCAGTTATACCACCCCCAACCTTTGAGTTTGGACACATAACTTTTCTAAATTGGTAAAACTCTTTAACTTAACTTCCCCGAACATACTTGCCCAATCTCACCCGGAGAGTGAATTACACTCACGTCACGTGTTATTTTATGGAAAAATCAAACCAATGAGACATGTGGTGAAGCACAAAAGTTTGTCGGATTTTTTTCGCTAGCTGGTCACCGGAGTTGGCCGAATGGCAGCCATAGGTCTCCAACCCAAATTTCCAAAACATTCTCCAACAAATTCAAGGTAGAGGTAGAGGTGTTCACGGGTCGGGCTACCCATCCCGGCGTGAGCCCGACTCTATGGGTCGGGCTTGGACATCAATTTTTTTATTAAGCTTGGCCCGAGCCGAAGCCCAATAAAGCCCGAAGTTTGATGGGCTAGGCTTGGTATATGTATAAAAGCCCGAGCCCCGACGAATAAAAACTATACTTTTTATATTTTTATATTATGTTTAATAATTTATATGTTCATTTTAATATTAATTTACTAAATTATTAACTATACTTTTAAGAAGTTTACTAAACTATATAATTATATGTAAAATTTATGTAAATTTTATTTTTTATAATTTATTTAATAATAAAATAAAATAGAAATAATTAGTGACGGGTCATGGGCCGGGCTTGGATTTGATTTTATAAGCCCGGCCCGGGCACGGGTCCAAGCTCGAAGTTTTTATTATAGGCTTGGGTCGGTGTTTTTTTAAAAAAATCCAACCAAACCCGGTCTGAACCCGGCCCAACCTGTCCAATGAACAGATCTAGTTCCAAGCGTGGAGATCGGTGGCGGGAAAATGAGACCTATGACGAGATATGGCGAGGAAGGACGATTGACAATGGAATCTGGTAGGGAAGGGAAAAAGCCAACGATATTGCTCCAACAAGTAAGGAGGGCAGCGACACATTACCGAACGATAACTCTGAAGAGAGAAGGAGAGAAGTCAGGGAGAGTGTTTGAAAAATTGATTTTCCTAAAAATGAATATTTAATTAATTAGAAATTTAAGATTACATATCATTGAAGTTCGTTAATAGGCCTAGTTATTTTCTTCCGAAGCCATAAAAAATATGGTATCCATCACAATTACCCAAAAGTTTGGGTGAGATTGGGGCCATTGGGCTTATACCCACATTTACATACTTCAACCCATGACATCAAGCATGGACTGAAATGGGCCTTTTGGGTCTGCGAGGCTGTACACATGGCTACTTTTGAGTTTTGACCATTTGAAAAAGTGTCCAGACTAAATTGTTTATTGAAAGTTTTTTACGAAATTGCAAAAGCAGAAGAAATTCTATCATAACAATTTTTTACAACTTTCGCTAGCCAATTTATGTGTCCGTTTACTCATATTTATTGCTTGTTTTTTTTTTCTTAAAAAAAATTCCCAGAGGAACGATGTGATCCCCGATAAAAAAAAGAAAAAATTTGTGCAATTGTCTGTAAAAACAATTTTGTGCAACTATAAATAAAATTAATTACCCCACTCCACACTCTAAAGTGACTCTAACCAAAGTTTTTTAGAGGTTTGTAAGTTAAAATTTTAACTCTTTAAAATAAGATATACACTCTAATTATAGTTATAATTCTGTCTGCTTAAAGTAAAAACTATCTATCACATTTTCTAGCAGTTTATTTTTTCTATTTCAATTGCATAATATTTCACTAAAGAGTTTTTACCAGAAAGCCAAGTGATAAGCACATCAAAGAGGGACAACTAGCCTAAAATTTTAAAATTGCTACATATAACCAAGGTTTTAGCTACATATGTACATATCTATATATTACTAAAAGAAATTAAGTAGTTAATTACTTTTTTACCTTTATTTATTTTAAATAATTTTTATAGATAATAATAAAATTTAAATTATATAATCAATTGAATTCAAATTTTATAATTATCAATTAGATAATATATATCTATTAAATAATACAAAAACAAATCTTAAAAAATTTAATTTGATTATAATTAATACATCCGTGCATCGCTCGGGTATCACACTAGTTTATTCTAAAGAAAAATATTCTCAATTTCCGTAACAATACCAACAAATTAATCTTACAAAATTTTACAAGAACAAAAAATTTTAATTGTGAATCATTTTAGTCATTAAAGTTCTTAATAATACTTATCAAAAATTAAAATCTATTTTTTAGATAACTCGAGAATGAAATTTTTTGGGGAACAACATGAGAAAACAGTCTCATATCAACTTAAAAATGTTTAGAGCTCGAACCATAGTGAAACTCAAATAAAACAAAGTTTCCCCTGCACGAAGTATATAAATGTCCAAAAATATTATATGTCAATGTGTGAAAAGAAAGCAATATATTTTCATGCATATGGCCATGACTTATTGCTGCAGCTCCACCTTTATTTAGCCATTGACTTAATTAGTTTTGATTATAGAAATCAAATTGATTTATAATGCATTATGTCTCTATATATACCTTAGTTTGTAATATAGTTGACTTTATTATATCTAGATTTAATAAACATTTGACATGTGAATGCCGTTGACTTCTCAAGAGGAGGTATGGCCGTATAAGTCACTGCTCCCAACCTCACGCCTATAATTTAAGGGGCCAAAATGCCCAAAGCAAAAATGCACTTAAATTTTGGTAGGAATTAGTTGGAAAAAATTTTGATTATTGGAATTTTAATTTTTTAGGTACCAACTTAATGTCTTCAACTACAAACTTTCATCTACACCACTTACCTAAATTGTTGGTCCTTTTGAAGTTGGTTAACAGGTTAGAGGGAGTGAATGACTCTTTTACATGGATCAAAGATAAGTATATGATGACAGTTGAAAACTTTGATTGTCCGGATCCAGAGTAGATTCCGGAAGCAAGTAGTTTATACAAAAATTGTAAGTGGTACTTTTTGCAAGTTTAGAGAGCCAGAGGCAATTCGAGATAAAATCAAGGGGGCCTAGATGTATTTGACTTTGTAAGAAAAGACGATGAAGTTTCAAATGGAAAAGTTAATTTGTTTAAAGAAAAATTGTTTCATAATGGACTTACAATAATAATTAAATGAAAACCTCAATTTTGGTGCATACTATTGCCAGATATGTTTATTTGGATGAGGTAACAGGGAAATGACTAGCTGAGCCGCCTTTATGTGTTGCCCATCTTTTACCTTCTTAATCTACAATCCTTTTCCTTCAAAAAAAAAAGGAAAACCTCATCCTACCATTCCCAGATTAGGCTCGGTCCTATGACATCTAAAATCACAGATTCAATATTTAAATTAGGATAAAACCTTTGACACACCAAAAAGTGAAGTTAAGAAATCGATCACGAAAATAGAAAAAAAAGTAGAAAATTGGATGGATAATTAAAAGATGTAAAAAAAAATTGAACCTTAAATTAAAATAGGTTAAATGCATTAAAAGTTTGTCCGATCTTGTCCAAAATGTCCTATTACTTTCTTAAACTTTCAAATGTATATTTATCGTATTTTCTTACAAAAATGCATTAGTTTGCTCCTTGCAACTTACAAAATTGCATTAGTTTGTCCCATAGTTGCCACTTGTGAGCTTCCAATTTGTTTGAATTTTTTAGTATGTTATTTTCTCTCTCCATCCAATATTTTGACATGTGTCATGTTAGAAGGGCAAACTAGTGCATTTTATAAGTTAAGGGAGACAAACTGATACTCCCTCCATTTTTTTATATCTGTCTTTTTAACCTCTCTATCTTGACTTTTTATAATTGTCATCTTGGATTACTTATGCATTTTTTGCAATTTTTTCTCTTATTTACCCTTACATTAATTATGAGAGATATGATAAATTGATAAAATTATAAGTGGTTATTAAGAAGAAAGAGAATTTATATAAGGGATAAAGTAGTCATTTTATCAAGGTAATAAATGTTTTATTGATGTTGATGAAAATCCTAAAAGAGATATATAAAAAATGGAGGGAGTATAATTTTTTAAGATAAGGCGGCTTAGAGATACATTTGAAAGTTCATGGAAGTGATAAGAATATTTTATACAAGTTCTGGATGACCCCCTTGGTGCACAGGGTTATTAGAAAAAACATTATCTACCTTTAATAGCTATTTGAAAGTATCCTACTTCTCTTTTTTTATCTGAAAATTCTTTAGTTTTATGAAAGAGCTTTAAATGATTGTATGCTTTTTATAAAATTGTAATAGAAAATGTTAGTATTCAGTATAACTAGATTAAGTTTTTGTTTAATGTAATCGTGATATTCTATCGAACAAGTTGAGGAGAGTGAGAAGTGTACACTTCTATAAAAACTATTACAGGGTTTAGGAGTAGCGCTCTAAATAGTGAAGGTCCAAGAGTAGCGGCTCCAGCTGAATTCGAGTAGTAAGACCAGCTCGGAAATTTTTTATTACTAACAGTTTGCACTTGTATCCCTTTGAAATTTCATCAGAAATTTTATGTATCTGCCAAAAAACGCATGCTTTTTTGAAAAAGGCACATCTATTGAAATTTTTGCAATAAGAAGCTACCTTCAAATGCACTGAATAGATAGAAAATTTTCGACTGTCATCACGACAATCAAAATCCAAAATTCAAGACAACATTATGATTTTATCTTGTCAAAAAAATTTTGTGAGCTGACCTAATTATTTCAATCAGAAGTGTTTGACACAACTTTAGAATTATGGAGGAAATAAGCATAGAAATAAACAAAAAATAGGCTAAATTTATTCTAGTGAAATGTTTAAATTTGCACTTATGTATGGATGACTGATATTATAAACAAATACAACTCTGATGTAGGGGTGAGTATTCGGTTCAACCGAAATTGTACCAAACCAAATTGCTTTAACTGGGTTATTAAAATGATTATAATTTTTATGAATCACCAAGTTTTTATTATAATTTTATTATAAAAATCGATTGTCGGTTAGGTTTGATTTGGGGTTTATTGTAATTTTGGTTCAATTCAGTAAATTTACGCAAATTCGATAAATTAGTTAAAAATTAAAACAATTCGATTCGATTCTACCCGATTAAATGAATGCTCACTCCTACCAAGGCGTGCACATTTTTTCATTAATTTTTATGATCCTTCTACGTGATGACTTATGTACGCAAATGATAATTTAATAAACCAATTGCAAATCCTTGTTAATATTGCGCTCAAATGTAAAAGAGGAAAAGAGATTTAAAGTATCTTTAATGTTTTCACAATTATTATGTTACAAATCTTATATTGTGTGTTCAAAAGTTCATTCTCTATGTACTAAATTTGTTCAAAAAACTTATTCACTCTTCTTGTTAGAATTCGTATGTTTGTTCATATATGCTATGATCAGGACCGGATTTTAGGTGGTACAAGTGGTGCAACCGCACAGGGCCTCAAGTATCGGGGGCCTCAAATTTAGTTCGGGTTTTAAGCTTTAGAAGAGTTACAATTTAAATTATATAATGTCACATGTAATTAAGTAATAGGAAATTCAGTGGGCGTAATGGTATAGGAGCGTATTTTGTTTCCCATGCGCGCGAGCTCGAGTCCCTTGGACTGCGCGATCAACTATTTTTCAATTTTGAAGCCCTTACAATTTTAGTAGCATAATTTATAAAGAATATTACATTTTTTTTGCCAAAGTACCTTAATTTCAGCCATTATTATTTCTAATTTTACAATGTATACTTAAACACTATTTTTCAATTTTGAAACAACGCTTTTGAATAGAAAGTTCAACACTATAATTTTAGTATAATAATTTAATTAAGAATACTACATAATAATTTTAACAATTATCATTTCTGATTTACAATCAATAGTTGAATACTTAAGATCAATTATTTTTCAATGTTAAAACTACACTTTCAAGTAAGAAAATTAACACTACGATTTTAGTATAATAATAAAAATTAACAAGATTCACCGCATTTATCATCAATTTTGTTATGAAAACTTCGTAGCAAAAAATTAATTTTTTGTTGTAATATATCTTGCTATTTTAAGCAAAAACATAAATTTATTATATAAGGCCTATTTTTTAGGTTTCGCTCAGGGCCTCGTAAATCTCCGAGACGGCCCTGGCTATCATTATCATTTTCCACTTTTTCCTTACTTCCCAACAAATTCAAGTATATAATCAAATTTATTAGTACCGCATATGAATTTGTTTGGTAACATTTCAAATAAAAAACAAAATTAATCAATAAAATTTCAGCTCAATTGCTCAAGCTAGTTTCTTACGTATATAAATCCAAAAAAGGATATAGGATAAAACAAATTCAATTAAAAACTACATAAAAGGAACTTAAATAAAGTGGCTGCAAATCACAATAAATGTATCAATAGCTGTAATCCATGTACAAATTTAATATATATGTCTCATGATGTTGTTTAAATAGTTCAATCAGTCTAGTTATCACATCTTAAGAGTGTCATGATCACTTAATCGTTCATAAATCTTGTAATTATTTTGTCATATATGTTTATTTTAATTGTTCATAAATCTTGCAGTTTTTTTAAAAAAAATATATGTTTATTTTACTCTGATTAAGAAAGTAAAGAGATAAATCCTTTGGTTAGCTTAGCTGTATCCACATTATGTTTATGGTACTTAAATTATATTTAGCTAAGCACACACAAGGATAGGTCAAATTTAGACACATATGTCTGAAGTTTGGGAAATTTGTTCTATAAAATGTAAATTAAATATTAATTTTTGTTATTATTTATTTTCAAAAATTTAAAAGAAAGTTTATATAGACTTCAATTTGCTTTTGAGAATGACTTGATAAGTCTGACCTTTTCAATTGTAGCCAATATCTTATTACGAATAATTTCGACAACTTCGGGAGAAAATGAGGCATTTACTTATTTGGTGTGGTTTGATTTTTATTTATTTATCGCTTCAAGTCTTAGGAGAAAGACACATTAGTCGGGTAGAAAGATTTGAAAGAACTTGACCCTATACTTGTTAAAGGTGAAGTTTCTAAGTTTATAAATAATATACAACAATTCCTTCCATCGTGTATCCGCGATTAATGCAGTCTCAGATGCTTCAATTGTGAATTCTAGCATTGAACAAAAGGTTACACTAAGGTCTATGAGGTTCCATATTCCAGGTTAACCCTACTCCACTAGTACCTATAGGCGGTATAGAGGAAGAAGCACTATCCCCAGGAATCAACAACATGAAAACTTTGTTTGAAATTATATCCTTTTTCGTTTTTGGGATCGGAAGAAGAATGGTTGGGACAACAAAAATCTATCTCGTTCGTACTTTGGATACCCGTATAACCATCGAAGACTGTTGAAGTGACTAAACTCTAAAGAGTGGTTTGAGTTGAACTTGGATTGACATTTTTATTTAAAAATCTTATTAAGCCCGCAACGAATGAAACTCAACTGGACAATTTTAATGCTGACTAATCTATACATGTGTGGCAATTTGTTAATTGAAGCTATATATAACGTTTAACATCACAATCATATTATAATAAACTTTGTCAACGGATTATTAATTATACAGTTAGCAAACTGTCAACGCAAAGAAGGTTAAGTTATTATCTTTTCTCACCAAATCCATTTACCAAAAGAATCCATACACTAACTTACATCCGAATATATTTGTAATATCATATTATGCCTAGGATAGGGGACTTTTGGGGGAAAATCTCAAAATTCCACTGATTTTTGTTATATTTACTTAAATAATTCAATTTATTTTCTGGTTGTGTAATACGAGATTATTGGTTGGTCGGTTCATCCCACGTTGTCATTTCGTCCATAAGTCTTCCATTTTTCATTATTTTAATTACATATGTAGTATTTGTTTCTATAACTAATAGAATGAACAGCAATACAATAAAAGTAGTTTCTCAAAAAAAAAAAAAAAACGATGTGTAGTTGTCTTTATATATTTGGATTTATAGGAATATATAAGACATATAGTTCCATATAATAAAACATATTCAAGCATAGCTGTTCTTTGTCCTTATTTATTCTGTTTGTATTTGCCTTTTCTATCGTAATTAACTACACAATAATCTATTTAGTTACATCACTAACATACGCTAACATATAAACTGTAATATAGTAGATGATGAGTGTTTATGGCCTATACAAATTTGAATGTAATCATTCACTTAATATAAGAAGTCGATTTTCCTATCCTCACGGTAATCATAAAGTTCAATTAATAACAATAACTTGAATGTTACTTAATAGTTGGATGTAAAGTATATTGATGTTTCTAAAGAATTAATGTCACATATTATGGTGTGTCGACGCCTAGTAGCTTAAGTTGATTTCTTGGTTATTTTTAATTTAAGCATACAAAAAATTAAATCTATTAGAAAGAACTTCTAAGTTTTTGTGACAGGAGAACATGTTTTTTAATTTGAATTTCATTTTCTCAGATAGTAAATGAAAGTATAAAGGTGTACAAATCAAAAATTAAAAAATAACAAATAGAAGAAAAGAACTGTTGTAGCATGAGATATTATAGTGATGCTATTACTTTTTACGGCTGCGCACTGGATTCAATGAAGAATGAAGTCGGCTATTCTACCAACGTGCTTAGTCTCATTTTCATCAAATCAAAATCGCATTTCCTGAATTAATAATGCATTTTTAATCTTGGTCAAATTCGTGTTTGTACATATTATTTCAACATTAATTATGGAAAAGAAGCAATTCAATTGGCGGTCTTTACAATTCATGCTGAATTCATATAACCAATTCAACCAATCAAATTCATTTTTTCACTTGTTTTTTTTAATACAATCCTGTTTAAATTTTAAGTATCATTCATTTTCTACGGTTTGTTTAGCTTTAAGATTAGAATGTGAAGGGTAAAATTTCTAATGAAAATTGTGTGTATTTACAAGACTTAAATTTATTAATTTACTTAAATAATATAAAATTATTTACCACTTGAACATGCGTTGTTTAAAATATTGTTTTACTTAGGATGACATACTTGTCAAAAACATATGGCCCCGTGAGCGTTTCCTTCAGATAGATAAAAGTTATTGAACTTGAAAAAAATGGAGAGTCTAACGGCTTCATTGTAATGAAGTATTTTTTCGTTTTTATTGAAGAATATAGTTTACCATATCAAATCAAACATAATCAAAACTCAAATTAAAGGTAGATGAAGTCCAATTCAATTGTAAATTAAGATTGAGTTATGTAATAATAGATTTATAATTGAAAAAATGATTGTGTAGATTATGATAAAAAAAAGAAGAAGCATATGCAGTCGAAAGTACACTAACAAAAGAGAGACAAGAACGTAAGGAACAAAAAGCTCTATATTAACCTCATATTTACACATGAGACCATTAAACTTGCTCAGTTTCATTAGACTTCTATTCCAACTTCTTTCGGTTTGTTTTGTAATGCCTATTCGATTTTTAATTTATTCAAATTTCATTTTTATACAAAACGACATGATTTTCAGGCTCAGTGTGACCCTTAAACCGGTAAAAACAAAGTCAAGGATCAGTTAGTCAACAAGTTCAAACTCTTAGAACAAATTAAAAACACAACATTTTTCAACATTTTACAATATAAATTTTGCTACTGCAGTAGTAATGTAATTAAACTTCAAAATATTATGTACAACTATCATTAATAAAAAAAATCGTGTAATAATACAGAATTGTTTAAAGGAAAATTGTTTTTAATATTCACTTTTTGAAACTTAATTTTTACACCACTATTCTTTTAACTTTCTTAACAAATTCTAACCAAATTCTAACAGGTCAAAACGTTTATTACGTTCTAAACAAAATAAGCCGATTCATCTTCTTCCAGCTCCAGCTTCGCCTCTCGCTCCTCCACTCTATTTCCCACCGACGGCCACCACCGTTCCACCTCCCCTAATCGCGTCAATTTGTACGGCGCCGCTCCACCCGCTTCCTCCATTTCGTCTCTCCCCCTACTTTCCCCTTTTTGTTGTTCGCAACTGCTAAATTCCCTCTCTTTCTCTCTCGATTCCACTGCGATCTCTCTGTTCACAGCAATTAGGGTTTCATCATTCATCTACTTCGCTTCCTACCTCTTGAATCTCTATCTCCTGCTGAATCTCTCTTCAATTT
>CAOJBJ015076704.1:0-14546 GCA_948291685.1 Euphorbia celastroides | reverse complement strand
AAAAAAAAACATTAGACATAAAATGGGTAACTCTTGTGTATTGTGGTATTGGATAAAGGTATGCATGAGATGGGCTTACGAGCAAAATGTGAGCATTGCTGTGAAAAGTTTTAACAAAGAAAGAATGAAAGAAAATTTGGAGATATTTGAATGGGAACTAAGTGATGAAGATCGACAGAAGATTAGTCGAATTCCACAGGAGAGAGGATACAAATCCGAAATTTTCGTTTCGGATAAAGGACCTTACAGATCTCTAATGGAGCTTTGGGATGGAGAACTTTAAATCTTTTTATAATTGATTTATTTTGGTACAGTTAAGATTCGACTCGAATTACAATGGTAGTTTGAGTTTTCTCCTTGATCTATGTATAAAGTACCTAATATTATAAAAAAAAGAAAAAGTATAAAGTACCTAATCTTATAACTTTATTTGCCGAATGTTTTGAAAAGTCAATCAATTTCAAATTTCTTGTAAGGTTATAAGCAAGGATTTAAAAAGCGCTAGGCGCTAGTCGGGCGGCCAGGGCTTCCGAGGCCTAGGCAGGACCTAAGCAGATTTTTATTTTTATTTTTTAATATTTATTAATAAATAAAAATATAAATTTAACTAAAAATAGACTTATATCATAATAAAATGTGTAAAATATATGTAATTATATTTTAGAAGTTTTTAGGTGTTAGAAATGGTATAGTCATTCTTATTTTTGGAATAAAGTAAATTATTTTTCGTTCCAATATTCAAAATGATAAATTTTATTGTAATAAGTTTTCAATGAACCTTAGTTTGACAAGCTGGGCCATTTTTTATAGATTAAAAATTTAAACACATTTATTATAAATATAAAATCTTCAAAAATTGAGTCTAGACGGCACCTAGACGGAATAAATCAGATTAGACGGAGTCTAGAAGAGTATAAGTCGGGCTCAAACCCTAGAAGCACCATAGGAGCCCATGACACGGCAGCAGACCCCAAAGTAGCGCCTAGGCAGGGATTTTCAAATACTGGTTATAAGTATACTTTCAACTTAAAATATCAATGAAAGACTAATGTAGATTAATCAAATCCAAGAAGAAAGAGGTCGTAAAGCTGAAATTTATTAGCCAAATTGATACCTTAGTGAAGCAATACTAAGTTACTTACCACTTTCCATCGGTGTAATATTATTCACTAAAACTATCATTTTTACTTTTAGGGCAACCGTGGTGATTCATTTTTGTTTGAGGTAACCGCATTGAATTCAATTTTAATATTTAACTCAAACAAATTGAACTAAAGTCTATGAAAGCATATTTAAAATGTCTTCATTGGTGAATACATAACTAAAAAAAACTGTTTTGGCCTAGTTCTACTGAATTGAACAAGACTAAACTGAACAAATTTTGATGTAAAGTCATAACTACACAAGTAATCTAAAAATATGCAAAAATGTAAAGGAAAAGACAAGTGAAAGCATCCAATATTATAAAATAATTATTTCTGAGCTGTAGTGTTTTGTCCCTCGATTGGGAACTGAGCAATGAAGATTTACAGAGGATCGACCGAACCCACAGGAAAGAAGCCATAAAGCTGGAATTTTTGTCACCGATGAAGGACCTTACAAGTCCCTTAATGAACTTTGGGATGGAGAAATTTGATGTAATATTGTTTCAAGGACATCCAATCTTTAGCATAATTCGTACCTATTAGTATGAGACTGTTTGTCCAGATTCTCAATTTCATTGAATTCCCGATAATTCAATTCAGTTCAATATCATTCTTTGTTAGCATATATATCTAGAAAACGAACCACATCAATTTGGTAACAAAAAGAAGTTGAAAATCATTTTTCACACAAAGGCATACTATATACTATGATAGCAACTATTACTCCCTTACAATGCATACATCACCAAAGCAAAATTTGGAGCAAAAAAGTGCAGGGATGGTAATATAGAAAGACAAGAATATAGGTCCCATTTCCTAGCCCTTATTGATCCTAATGCAACAAAAAATCCTACATTTTTCTCTCATACAAATCAGCATCAAGAAAATAATAATAACCAGTCAAGCTATAGCTACTGCCTACTCGCACTTAATCGATCTGTAAATGTGGCGAATGAAAAACAGGGCAGCATGAAAGCCGACAGTACCAAGCATAAGGAAGAAGCCATAGCATACACAAGCCATGTACCCGAAGAAGAACGAGGTTTGCATGAAACCCGACATGTCTGACCGTGCATAGTAGTAATACAAGCAGTAAGCATAAATGAACAACCCGGTCGATCCACCACACAGAAAAGACCTGTTACAGTAAAAAAAAAACTGTTTGTTTAGAAACTTGGCATATCTAAGGGCCTTCTGGGATTGCTTTCCCAGCTGCTATCCCTAAAAGTTCTCACAAACTTTTACTAAAACAATAGACAGAGTTGGACATCACACTTTGCCCCTTCATACTAAGGGTTTGTTTGGGATTCCAGTCATAGTTGTTGTCCCCGAAATTTGGCCTCACAAATTTTTTACATAATGACATTTTGGCTTTTTACAATTTATTTGGGGCTGATAAATTGAAATTTGTCAAAACTGCTTTCCCAAAACTAAAATTTGGTGATTATAGGGAAAGCTTCAAAACGACTTCACGGAAACCAGCCGGGAAAAGCAATCCCAAAGAAACTCTAGTTATTTGTTTCTTCTAACTTTCCCAAAACCGGAATCCGCTACTTATTGAAAAAGCAAAACAAAGTTTTTTGAAAGCAAGTCCAAACTGGCCCAAAGACTTCATACATAAATAATCCAACTGTGGTGAAATGACAACCTATTTCTGTAGAATTATCACAAATAAATGGCTAAATGCATCAATAGGTCCCTCAAATTGTCCCAAAAAAACCCCTGCCTCCCTCAACTTTCAAAGTGACCTTAGAGGTCCCTCAACTTTTAAAAAGTGCATCCCATAGCTCCTTCAATGCCACGTGGCAACTTTTGATTGGTTTGATTTTGAGGGATCTACAAGGTCACTATGAAAGTTGAAGGAGCTATGAGGTGCACTTTTCAAAAGTTGAGGGACCTACGAGGTCATTTGTTGAAAGTTAAAGGACTTATCGGGTCACTTTGAAAGTTGAGGGGGGCAGTAGGTTTTTTGAGACAAGTTGAGGGACCTAACAATGCATTCAGCCAAATATAATCATGCTAATTATTAGTGAATACCTCAGCAAAATAAGCAAAAAAAAAGGAACGGAAAAGTCGTATACCTCCACCACCATTCATGGTCCTCAGCAGCAAGTTGGAAGTATGTCAAAGCCACAGTTATAAAGGCTGTGACAATCAGAAGGATGATGAAGACGATGAACAGGATGCTATAGATGGTGTAAATCCTGTGGCCCCAAACACTAGCAAATATATAATATAGCTCAATGTAGATAGCACTGAAGGGTAAGAAACCAGTCATGGCCATTTGAGGCAAAGCACTCCTATACCAAGGCAATTGAGGGATTTCTCGAGGATATTTTGTGGTTCGACATGGAGCTTGAAACTCGGTCTTGCTATTTTTGCCAGCAATGCCACCCAATACAAGCAATGGTGATGTCACCAATGTCCATATAAGGACTATGACCACAATGGTGCCGAAAGGCAAAGCAGCAGTTGCACTATATGCAATAGCAACCGTGTTGAGGAAACAGAAAGTTAGGAACAGTGGACCACAGAATAAGCATCCGGTAAGCAAAAGATTCCTCACCTGTCAAATTACAGAAAGAATTACTTGAATTAATGAATGTTCTCCTCAAGATTGTCACATGAAAGCTTGCAAACAAAAACCCTCATAAGGCACATAAAGCATACCCAGTTCTTTCCTTCAAGTTGACAATAGAAAGAGGTTGCAACATATCCAGCAATCCCAGAAGTTAGTGCATATATGACCACCAATGCTGTAAATAGAGCTCCCCGATTGTAGGGATAGAAAACGCCAACCAACGCAAGCATGAAAATAAATAGAGTTCTGGAAGCACATAAAATCGGGCTCAGAGAAGAGCACAAAACGCAGTTAGCTTGATGCATGACAAAAACTGTGAACAGTTTGCTTACAGAGTGAACAGCTGGGTTCCAGAACCAAGGGCAGCTGCAAACAAAGACTTGTACTTAGGGAACCTAAAGACGTCACCGTGAATGTATTTCCATCCTGTCTCCTCTTGATCATCAGCTGCTTCTTCATCTTGTGCATACCTTGAACAGAAAAACAATTACAATATATAAATGTGTTTGGCATCTTAAAATATATGTGTTTGCATTTTAAAACAAAAATTACCTCATGAAGTCATTCTTGAGGACACGCATAAGAATTGTAGCAAGAAAACCCGTCAAAAGAAGTACAGTCACACATGAGTTTATGATTGAGAACCAATGAATTTCCAAGTGGTGAGGCAATGAAGAGGAAAGAGAGTACTTCTCCATTCTCTTCTCAAAGGGAGTATCTGTCTCCTTCCATTTCACTGTATAAACAAACTCAACATCAACTTCCATGTCCTCGGTCAGATCCAACAAAGAGTGTGGATCCATTCTTGTATTTATCTCAATCACACGGTCCTTGTTGTGCAGGATATCAAACTGGATATGCTTATAAAGGTAGTATTTGAATTCGCTTGGGTCATCTTTGCCTTCCTTTTCAGCCTTTCCAATGAATCCCCATATAGGCAAATCATCATAGTACATTTGAAAGTAATAATCTTTGTCAACAGCAGATCGGAACTTAGCAACTTCTTCCTTTGTAAGTTTCTTTTGACAAACAACTGCAGTATCTTTGTCTTCTTTGAAGTTGAGTTTGTAGGGAGCACTAACTAGACGATCTCCATTCAACACCTCACCAAGAGCTTCTTTTTTCTCTTTCAGGTGATCTGCCAGTGCATTCAATAAGCTATCAAATGGCAAAGTAACAAAATTGCCTCACATGCAAATAAAATTTTTTCCTAAAAGGTGCAACAGTTGACAGTAATTTGTAGCATAAAATATAAGCCAGTGACTACCAATTTTCCATAAATACAGAACTCTAATGCCAAAATGGACACTTTGAAAAGGTTCCTGTAAATGCTTAATGCTACTAATTCAAGAAATTCCCAGTGTTTGCTTGTAAAAGTATTCCATTTTGATCAATATAGATAAACAACAGAGTTGAAAAATAGAAGAATTATATAAGCGGAGGATGCAAAAGTGAAGCACAAGTAGAGATAACAAACCTGGAACACAGAAGGGCAAATCATAATAGCGATACGTTTCACTGCAAATTCAGAGAACAAATAGCATCAGCAACCTCAAAAAAGCAAATAGGAAATTCAACAACACGAACAAAAAACGAGATAATCTGCATCTATGTCCAGAAAATAAAATCACAAAGCAGACGTAGTATATCGCTCTTGCATTGAATTTCAAAACAGAAAACCTAATTGAACAAACACACTTCAATAGCCCAAAAAAAAAGTAAACCAATCGCCCAATCAGATCTAATTACAATGACGTTGTAGGGTAAACGGGAAACGAACAGATCTAGAAATACCTGGGGTTATGAAAGGGGCCGACCTTATTGGCGTAGAGGGGAACAGGGTCGCCGTCCTTGTAGCGGTGATCGGAGGCATCGGCACCGACAAAAGTGACACAAGAGATCAAAACAGCTACAACGAGAATCGTAACCGGAATCTTCATCCTGAATTGTTTTGCTCTTCAACTGGAAATGGAATTGCTGAGAGCGCACCAAAGATTTGATGCATAAGCTCGAGCGCAAATGCAGTGTAAACTGAAAGTCTCCCTGTTGGGATAATTAGAATTTTAGAACGTATTTTCCCTAAAAGAGATATTTCTTCTAAAAATATGGATTGGGTGAATTCACAGATTACTACTAGTCTTAATGATATAAATGCGACAAATAAGCCAATTGCCGCCGGATTTTTTTATAAGACTGCATCAAATTAGGTTATTCTTCGATTTAGTTTATATTTTTTTGTTCTCGTTTGGATTGCCAAAGCTATGTTTGGACACTATTGGCAAAGTCCAGCACGAATTTGTATCCAACTGAACTTGTTAGATGTATTAATGAACAATGCGTACATATGAGTTTGGCTAAACACGGTCTACTAATGAGACGAATCGTTCATAAATAGTTTTGTGTTTGGCTTGACTCGATTAATAAAGAAATTGACATACTATGACTTTTATAAACTATTTACATAATATGATTATAAAGAAACTTATTTACACAATCTAATCCTTTCAAATATTGTTTACAAAAATAACACTTTCTTTACTTATTCAATCAGCCCTTTTTTCCAATCGTTGAACAAGCCTTCGATCAACTGTAAGCATCTCATCAAAACCAGGTGCATCATCTTCAATCTCTTCTTCAACTTCCTCCTCCTTCAGATATTTCTTGAAAGAATAGATCAGTCTCCCTATAAAAAAACAACGAGTAATTATCTGTCTCCTTTTCCAAAGCTTCGATTACCGTTTCTCTGTGCTCCGCCTTTGTAATCTCTACGCTCCATTCTGCGAATTTCTGCATCATCTCTTTCGTTTTTACCTTCACTGAGCCGCTTGTTTCTTCTTATCGCTTCAATTCTCTCATGCATTTCTCAAATTGCTTTAAGTACTCCTTCACCTTCGCCTTCAGATTGTCTTTTTCAGAAGAACTAGAAGCTTCGCAGTTGCTGTTCGCCATTATTAGGTTCTTGATTAAGCGTTGAAAACTTATGTTTAAAGGATGCACACAAGGTGTTCGATGAAATGTTTTCATAGTGTGAATGACATATATAGTATATGTAATGACGATGTATTGGTTGTTTAATATGGGCTTAATGCATCCGAACCCCCCTGAACTTGTTCGTTTTTTTGTTCGGCCCCCCTGAACTTTTAAAAGTTTCTCTCGCCCCCTAAACTATCTAAAAGTTTCTTTCACTCCCTTAAAAAACTTTCAAAAGTTTCTCTCACCCCCTTAGATGCCACATGTCAACTTTTTAATTGAATGACATGTTTGAAAAATCAAACCAATCAGAAGTCGACACATGACACCTAAGGAGGTGGGAGAAACTTTTGAAAGTTTTTGAAGGGGGTGAGAGAAACTTTTAGATAGTTCAGAGGGGCGAGAGAAACTTTTAAAAATTCAGGGGGACCGGACAAAAAAAGAACAAGTTCAGGAGGGTTCAGATGCATTTGGCCTTTAATATGTGTAATGAATTATTCTACTTCTTCTTTTTTGAATCAGAATTAAATTTGCTTGTATGCTTTATTTTTTGTAAATGTAATCATATGTAAAGTTCATGCAATAACTCTGTAAACTAGTTCGATTTTTTTATGTAAAGCATAGGTATTGCTATTTAATGAATATGTATACATAAATGGATGCGTAATAAGATGTTTTTTAAATCGGTTTAACCAGTTCGGAAATATATGTAAATCAAATATAAACTATCTGTATATTTGATGTAAAGAGTATGTAAAACATATGTGTGGGCATGTCATAGAGCGTAAATATGAAACTTGTGTGGATACTTGATGATAATAGTTTTGCTGTTTTTATTATTTATGTAATAAGTTTGAATTAGTTGTCATTTTCTTGACATTCAAGTTGAATTTGTATACCTATTTATTAATGAACAATGTGTAAATGAGAGTTATAACTCAAATTATAACCGAATTGATTATAATAAACTAAAGTTTGGCTCGTGAACACACGATTAGAGGTTTGTGGATAATTTTATTAACAGTGTCGACAAATTTTTGCATAAAATATAATAGTTATTACATATATATAAACTCTTATGTTATTTCTTTGAAAAAATTATTTTATATAGATTTACATTAAAGTGAATAAAAAATCTTCAACCCACCGCAAATACTCTTGATACCTGACTAAGAGGTTCGTTTTCATAAGCTCCATCTTAACTACTAGATTACTTCAACCACAAAAAATCATATGTTATTCGCACAAGCTATAGTTATACAAATACAAACACAAAAACTACATTAAGTTTTATAAGATTTAAATAAAGTATACCAATTTAATACTACTTATTGTATTGAATTTCATATAAATCAACTCAATTGTTATTTGCTGCCCGTTTTTACTTCGTGCCGCCCGCTTTTTGACCCTTATGCCCTTCACTCATCTGCAATAGTTTTTAATTTTTTGTAACGTTTTTTCGACTACTTGCAACGCTTTTCAGGTATTTTGCAACACTTTTTTTATTTTTTGCAACCCTTTTTTAGAGAAAATGAACCATCGGTTGGAAGAACCGATGACGCCACTAGAGCATCGACCAACATGACCGCTGCTCCAGTGGCGCCATCGGTTTCTCCAACCGATGGTGCAATTTTCAAACAAGTGTTGCAAATAATCTAAAAAGCGTTACAAAAAAATTAATGCATGAATGGGGCAGCTGCCATGATAACCGCTGCTCCAGTGACCGATAGCGCCATCGGTTTTTCTGACCGATGGCGCCAATTTTTTTTCCAATCCTCTTGACACATGTTATAAGTTGGTTATAAGTTGACACATGTTTGGCTCGACGGAAACTTGACTAAACAAGTCAAGCTCAAGCAGAATTTCAAGCTCGACGGAAACTTGACTCAGCTCGTGTTTGATTAATAATTAAACAAGATAAACACTCAACTCATTTACAAGTCCCTAAATCCGCCATCTCTACTCATACCTAAAAACAAATCTATATATTGAAGAATGAAACTGAAACCAAGAGAAAAAGTTGACACATGTTATAAGTTGGTTATAAGTTGACACATGTTTGGCTCTTTCTACAGAAATGAAAACACCCAAAATTGGCAAGAAATTCCAATATTAGAGAAACATCTCTCATTACAACTAGGGGAAGGACAGCAGGCAGATGCAAAGAGCTTAAAATGCAAAAGCAAATCACATCAAAGTTGTGTAATTAGTAATTACTACATACAAAAGTAATAAAACTATTGACCATATAATCCTCTAATATGCAATAAAATATTTTGAGTTCATAACAAAGATTACACCCGTGCAGCCATTCCTCCCTCAGTACAAAAGTATCACATATCATTTTAGTCAAATAGTTCCCGGGTGGTAACGATAAAGGCTTGGGTTAATCGATTCGAATTGGCCTTGTATAACAAAAATTATAGATCTTCAGTTAGCAGATAAGAACCATGGAAGAGCCAGCCAATCAAACTACTCACACTTGATGGATTTGTAAATGTGGCGAACAAAAAACAGGGATGCGTTGAAACCGACTGTACCGAGCATGAGGAAGAAGCCGTAGCATACACAAGCCATGTACCCGAAGAAGAAAGATGTTTGCATGAAACCCGACATATCAGAACGTGCATAGTAGTAGTACAGGCAGTAGGCATAGATAAACAACCCAGTTGATCCACCGCATAGAAATGATCTGTGAAAAAATCAAAACTTGTTTCAGAAAAACTAGCAAAGGCAAGAGATTGCATGAAAATTCATCAACTTAAACAGAACCAAAAACAACATTAAGCCCCTGTTCTTTTCAACTTATTTTCCATTCAGTTCAGTTTAGGTCAGTTTAGTTGAGTAAAGTTCAGCTTCATTAACATCAGTTAAGTTCTATTCAATTCAATTTCATTAAGTTCCCAATTTCAAATAAGTGTCGTTCAGTTCATTACGTTTGATACAAAATCAGTTCTCTTAGATTATTGATTATAACTTATTGCTTATAATCTGCTTATAATCTGATTTTAGCTTATTAGAGTGTTTCTGTTTGTTTGTTTTCAGCTTATAAGCAACTTGCAAGTAAAAAAGCAAAAAGCTCAACTTCCAAGCTTCTCAAAAAACAGATTATAATCCAATAAGCTATAATCTATAAGCTTAGAGAAACACCCCCTTCAGTGAATAAGTTTCGTTCTTCCGCCACTAAGTTACACTTCAGTTCAGCCATCATCCATTCAGTTGAAAAGAACAGGGCCTAAGAAACTATTCAAGCTTCATGCATCAAATGAGTATAAGCAAAGCAAAATACCAGCAAAATAAACACAAAAAATAAAAATTTATATACCTCCACCACCATTCATGATCTTCAGCAGCAAGTTGGAAGTATGTCAAAGCCACAGTTATGAAAGCTGTGACAATGAGAAGAATAATGAAGACGATAAACAGGATGCTATAGATGGTGTAAATCCTGTGACCCCAAACACTAGCAAATATATAATATAGCTCAATGTAGATAGCACTGAAGGGTAGGAAACCAGCCATTGCCATTTGAGGCAGAGCACTCCTATACCAAGGCAATTGTGGAATCCCACGAGGATATTTTGTGGTTCGGCAAGGGGCTTGAAACTCAGTTTTGCTGTTTTTGCCAGCAATACCTCCCAATACAAGCAATGGTGACGTCACCAACGTCCATATAAGGACTATTACTACAATGGTTCCAAAAGGTAATGCAGCGGTTGCACTGTAAGCTATGGCAACGGTGTTCAAAAAGCAGAATGTAAGGAACAATGGAGCACAGAAAAGGCATCCAGTCAGTAAAAGATTTCTGACCTGTTAAGTCACAAAAATGGATTTACTCAATTTGATAATAAATCTTCTACTTAAAATAATCACATTAAATAAAACACATGGTTATTTGCAACGAGAAATGCCATTGAACATACCCAGTTCTTTCCTTCAAGTTGACAATAGAAGGATGTTGCAACGTATCCAGCAATACCAGAAGTAAGAGCATATATGACCACCAAAGCTGTAAATAGAGCTCCCCGGTTGTAGGGATAAAACACGCCAACCAGTGCAAGAATGAATATAAATAGAGTTCTGGAAACACATACGATAGAAATCAATCAACATAAAAAAGAGGAAACAATCTGGTCATCATTACAGCAGGTCATGATTGGACTACTTACAGAGTGAACAACTGGGTTCCAGAACCTAGGGCAGCAGCAAACAAAGACTTGTACTGTGGGAACCTAAAGACATCGCCATGAATGTATTTCCATCCAGTCTCCTCCTGGTCATCAGCTGCTTCCTCATCTTGCGCATACCTTAAACACAAATACAAATAAAATATATAAAAGCATGTCTGTAAATATATGAAATAGTTATATCAACAATTTAAAACAAATCTTACCTCATGAAGTCATTCTTGAGGACACGCATAAGAATTGTAGCAAGAAAACCAGTCAAAAGAAGTACAGTCACACAAGAGTTTATGATTGAGAACCAATGGATTTCCAAGTGATGAGGCAGTGAAGAGGAAAGAGAGTACTTCTCCATTCTCTTCTCAAAGGGAGTATCTGTCTCCTTCCATTTCACTGTATAAACAAATTCCACATCAACTTCCTTGTCCTCAGTAAGATCCAACAAAGAGTGTGGATCCATTCTGGTATTTATTTCAATCACACGGTCCTTGTTGTACAGGATATCAAACTGGATGAGCTTGTAAATGTAGTATTTGAATTCACTGGGGTCATCTTTGCCTTCCTTTTCAGCCTTTCCAATGAACCCCCAAATAGGCAAATCATCGTAGTACATTTGAAAGTAATAATCTTTGTCAACAGCAGATCGGAACTTAGCAACTTCTTCATTTGTAAGCTTCTTCTGACAAACAACTGCTGTATCTTTATCTTCTCTAAAGTTGAGACTGTAGGGTGCACTAACAAGACGATCCCCATTCAACACCTCACCAAGAGCTTCAGTTTTCTCTTTCAGGTGATCTGCCATATATATTAACCCAGCGTCAATATGAGAGCAACAAAGTTCTCAAATAAGCCCTCCCACTGAGCTACACTATGAGCATCAAGTATAGCATATGTCAACAGGTAAGGTAATAGTCACATTTTCTCTATACAAACGTATATGAAACAATGCAACCATATAACTCAAATATGATTAAGTGAAGAAATAACCTGGAATGCAGAAGGGCAGATCATAATATCGATACGTCTCACTGAAAATTGAACGAAGAAACAATATCAGCATCCTCAAAATCACAGTAGTCAGCCAATTTAAGCAATAAACAACCCAAAATCCAGCTACCGGAATCATAGCGCCAAGTGAGTAACACATAATTGTTCAATCTCGCATAAAAATCAAAAACGCGATTCCGAAAACAAATAACGCAACAAAAAACCGGCGAACCAACCTGATCTACAAACGAAGCAAGCCAACATTGCAGAATTCAAAGTAATGCGACTCAAAAGAGGAGAGAAAAACAGCAGATCCAGTGTAATTACCTAGGATTATGGAAGGGGCCAACCTTATTGGCATAGAGAGGAACAGCATCGCCTTCCTTGTAACGGTGATTGGAAGCGTCGGATCTGACATTCACGATTGAAGAGGCGATAAAGAAGGAGAGGAGGAGAAGAGTGAAAGGAGTGGCCATGGCTTCTCCTTTCTAGTGCTTTTTTCTTGGCTGAGACGAGGGGAAGAGGAGGAAATTGAGAGGAAAAAGGATGGATTATAGAGAAATTCTAACAGCCATGGTTGTTACTTGAAAATCACTCTGGGAAGGTATACTTTAGCTTTCATGGCTTAACCTTTGCAGATCTCAAGACACACATGCGGTAGATCCACTGAAAACAAATCTGCTGGATCCGGTATGTAGTATTACTGGGTCGACCCGATTGAGGTAACGGTTTGATAAATTATTTCTCTGAAAAAATAAGAAATTAATATCTACCCGTATAGAATTCAATCCAATTAAGGTAGTGGTAAAATAAGTAATTAAGTTACTATAAAATATGTTACTTTAATGATATAAAAATGGATTAACGCATTAAAATCATCTTTAAGTTGATAGCTTTTATCTTGTCACACTCCAACTTTTAAATGTTTCACTTTGCCCTTTCAAATTAATAAAAATGCGTTAATTTACCTCTTCACTGTCACATGTCAACTTCTAATTGGTTGGACTTTTCAAATATTTCATTTTTTATTTTTCTTTTCTCCAATTAATATATGACACGTATCAATAGTAAATGAGAAAAGCTGTCAACTTAAAGGTGATTTTAATGTGTTAATCGTATAGAAATAGAATAGAGTATGAGTTATACTTACTTTATTTTTAACAAAATAAACATTCTTTACCAACACGGTTGACAAATCAAATTGAGTATATGAGGGGAAAACAAGATTCGAACTCCACTAAATATATTTATTACGAGAAGTGACGATATTGAGGAGTCTTCAATGTGACTAAGTTTCGAATAATATATCTCAATTAAAGTACTTGTATGTATTACCAAAAAATAGATATTACTTTATTCATATGACCATTTAATTAAATAGTGAAATTCACTTAATTGAAGGGAGCTATTAATTTAATAATGGTAGAAAAAATAAAATTGTATTATTTTATAAAAATAAAGTCCCTTTAAACATGTTATTTTTTTAAAAATATATATATATATGTTTTCACAATTTTATAATGTGTTTTGAGATATTTACTACGTGTTAATAGGTTTACCATATTTTAACAGTTTTCATGATGATATGTGTGTAAAAAACAATATTCAATTGATTTTATAAACACAAAATAATATCTCAATGTAACATCTTGAATTGTCTGGGTGTAGATTTTTAAATTTAAATTGGTATTTTTTATTCACAGCTGTTTTTGTTCAACTATAAAATCAAATTTATCATTCATAAAATACATTGTTGAAAGGGAGAGGAGCTTTAACTATGATTAAATTTAAAATAAAATTATTTTAATGAAGATATTTGTAAATATTATCTAAAAGATAATACTCGATGCTTGCTATACGTAAGGTTGTAATTGAACCGGGTCAAGCTTGAACTTTAATTTGATTGTTCGTGCTCGGCTCGACTATTTTATTCGAGCTCGAACTATTTACGAACTCGAGCTCGGACTTTTTACGAACTCGGCTTGTAAGAAGAAAACCATATTCCCGCATATACTCGAGCTCGGCTCGTTTATCTCGCTCGATTTCAAGCTCACGAACAAAGCTTGAGCTTGACTTGATTTACATGCATCTTGAGCTAACTCATCAATATAGCTCGATTTCGGTAGTAGTTCGTTGTTTGTTGCACCATCAGAGGAGGAAGCGGTGGATGAAATGCGGGAATCGTTTAAATTGAGGACATAGGAAGTAGAGGAGAAAGAGGAGAGGTTGGTGTCGACGGTGAGAGGAGCTGGTGGCGCGTGTGGAGTTTTGGTCAGTGAGATGGTGCGAATGGTGACGGAGGGGGTGTCAAATGATGTTGATGATGGCAACGACGTTTGGAAGGAGAAAAAAGGTTGTGTTTGTGGTTTAAGGGAATGAGAATTAGGGTAAGATATAAGAGTATAATGAAATGGGTTAGAAAGTTCTGATATTAACAATAGATGTCATGGGTTTGGGCTTTTAATGATATGACTTTATGTGTATGAAATTGCATTTTCTTATATGAATTATGAATCCTTTTTTAATTAATTTTATATTTTATAATTTTTTGAACCTCAAATCGAGTTTGTTCTCGAGCTTTTATGTCGAGCCTGATCACGAGCTTCATGTTGAGCTTCTTTGCGAACTATCAAGCCGAATATCTAATTATTCAAGCTCTAATCATTTAACATACCTAGC
>CAOJBJ015074636.1:0-16721 GCA_948291685.1 Euphorbia celastroides | reverse complement strand
CAAATCAATACAAAATTTGAAGTCCAAAAATATACAACTAAAATATTAATGATAATCTATAAGATCCAAATCAAAAGAGCGATGAGCTGACAGTTCAACTATTATTTCATTGATAATAGTAAGAAGAAATAAATTGATGGTCATACTTATATTCATCCCCTCAGCAAGGAAACCATCTGCAACAAAAAATACCAATTGGAAATATCATTAGGGAAAGCAGTGGCATTATATGTGACAGATAAACCAAACATTTACAAAAAAAAAAAAACAGTAAGTGTTCAACAATTACCGATATTCTCACAACGCTCAAACAAATCATTGAACTCCTCCATAAGCCCAGGATGTTTTCCAAGCAAATCATCAACCTGAAATCAAGATAAACATTTTTCAGAAAATAAGTGCATGGAAGAGCGAGCCTATTGTACAAATCCAAGCAAGAATCTAAATCATAATTGCTTTTCAGGTAAAAGAACATTGATGTATCAAAGAGCAACTAAATTAAGCACCTACATTCAGCTTCAGTATAACTGTTCAAAATTCAGAATGAGTTCAGTTCAAATATTTCAAGGCCTAGTATCAACTTGATTGATTTGCACAACAGTGTAAAATAATTATTTCCAAACTATGAGTAAGCTAACTACAATCAAAACTTTTGAAGAAACTAACATACCAGAGATGTTGAACTTAGTCAATGAATGTAATCCTATCACTCTAATTGGGAGTACCAACACCCCTGATGAATAAATTCAGAAGCTAGCACATTCACACAGTAATATGATTCACATAAATTTTGGTGCATCAGGCATACAATTATGTCATACACATGTCCTCCTTTGTTTTCTTTGGAGTCACTTGTGACAGTAAATGTGATTTCACTGCTAAATCATTAGCCACTCATCAACTTACATAAAAGCAGAAGATACTAAAAATGTTCATACATTTGAAAAGGAACCTACTATATTATTATGTCTATGGATGTCAAATAAACTGAAATGGATTCGAATGGAATACGACATACCAAATTTTGCAATTGATCCTTTTTTATTTCTCCACTGCTGTAAATGTAAAGGCACTTCAAAAATGCCAGATAATCATCTGAGCTTCCTAACTTCTCCTTGACCTTCTCACAGAACATGAATCCTTTGTGGTACTTATCTGGCATAAGATAGTTGAATTTTAATAAGACGGACACATCTAGACAGATCAAGTAAGATTTATGCGCAACATATACTCAACGTAGTCATTTCAAAACAAGATCATCAAATAATATTAACAAGCAACCATAAGCACATGATACTACCGGGTGATTATATATAAAAAATCACAATCGTCGCTACTAAATATAACAAACTTCAATAACAGATTAACTACTTTTTAAGAATATATAGCATTTTTCAGATAGGTTTTAAATGCCAATTTACAAACAGGTGAAATTATATGTCTTCTCCTACAGCAGTCATCTTAAAAATTTCAGGAGATAATGCCTCTGAACCTATTGGAAAAAAATAGAACCAGAGCAATCACACAAATATGCACTATGTAGCATTCAGAAGTCCTTTTTTCAATTATGGACTGAAAAGGGTTAAATGCATGAATAATGTAATATATCAAAAAAAATTTTGCTCTGACAGGCAGCACAAGTGAGCTTACTCTTCAAATCGTCTTTGTCTTCATAAGAAGAAATATTACAGTCCACTTCAAAACCGTCAATCCTCAGGGGAGATTTCCTTTTGTCAGGGAAATGATGGGAACTTAAGTCCCTACTGGTATCATATTCAGGCTCCCTGTCATCTTGATCACCATTTCTCCTATCTCTGATTTCCTTCTCAGCATGCCTTCTATCTTTTTTGTGGACTTTCATCATTCCATTTTCATCATCCAGCTCAAGTTGATCAACAATCAAATTGCGCTCAGCATGGGAAACAACCTGATCCCGGCGATTCTGGTAAAGCACATTCAACTTGTTCGACATTAATAATAAGTATAACAAACGCTATGCATTCTCATTTATGTAAGGTAACCCAATAAATTGGCCATCTCAAATATCAAAAGTACATTTAATATCAAGTATCCACCAAAGGTAAAATGATTATTACCTTGTCCAAATGCGCTTGTTGCAAGGTAGGAGAGCTCCGTTCATTGTACATCTGAATACAAGTTCGGTCATACTCTGCACTTTGTGGTAATGATGCCACTGAAGGTTTTGGTAAAAATCTAACAAACTCATCAAGTAAATCTTGATGGTCCTCAAAGAGAGAAGCTACCTGAAAGAAGTATTAAAGTTTTTTTTTTAGACAACTGAACTTTGCTATTCAGATGATTACAGTAAAAAACATCTCCCATGATATGCACCTGCAAATTGATATCCATCAACAAAAAACTACCAAAGATGACAACCGGTAATATTGCAAATTCTTACCTCATTGTAGACCACATTAATGTCCTTGTGCTCTTTTTTGTACATACTCAAAATGTCCATAAATGATCTGTACGCATTACCATCATTTTGGAAACATTTCTGGAAATGAAAATACCACAAGTCAAAATTCCAAGACTTCAGAAAATCCATCAAGTCTTCAAAAAGAAATTATCAACAACTTAATGATGTTGCTACCTTTACTTTCTTCACAAGATTCATAGCTTTTCTGAGTTCAACTGCTTTAGTTGGTGCAGTTTCATCTTCATCAAGTGTTATCTCATATCCTCCAGGTAAGAACTTGTTAAACCCAGAGATTAAGTAGTTATGACCCTTGAATAACTCTTTCACTCTTGTAGTGAGATCACCAGTATCGATTCTGCGACACAGCAGGATAGATCAATTAGCCCCGACAAATAATAATGATTAATAATAGGCCCTTTATAACTTCAGCATATTGATTTCCTAATAACTGTTATTATTAAAATTATTCTCTTTTATTTTTGGATATTCCAGATTTTCAGATGTTGTATTTAAGTATGTAGCACAAATCAGTCAAGAGGAAATTTCTTAATTAACAGCGTGATAAGGTTTGAAAAGCTAACCGTTGGGCCTTGAAATCTTTCATGACTTGCACAAACAATTCATATTTGTTGCTTTTGCTTTTGTCCTGAAATTTGTCTTTCAGGTCCTTAAGATATGCTAAGGCATCACCGCCACCGCCTCCTCTTCTGCCTCCACCACTGCTAAATGAAATTTGCCACTGCTCAAAACTTTGCGGCCAGAATAATTTATAAAAGGAAAAAAAAACATTATCATATTGAGCAATAACACCAGACAGCTAAGCGAACTGCTATTTAAGCACTTTCCAAGCGAACCCAAAATAAAGAATAAGCCACCTTTTCATTTAAGGTTCCATAATTCTAAAAGGATGCATTTCATGGAGTAAGATCATATATCTGCATTTTCAACCAAAATAAAACCACCTTACTCCAAATGATATTGTCCAATAGATTCTCCAAGACTCGAAGCATAAGCATGACTGAAACATAACTAACAAACCTACATCATACCGGAGAACATATCCAATAAAGGAATTGAGAAAGGCAGGAAAAAAATATTACAACCATGAAAATACTGAAGACACTTGAAACCATCAGCATGATAAAACGTTTTCAAGTATAATGCATAACCACCAACTGAAAATATATACAACGAAAGAACAGAAAAAGGATTTAAGAACCAATAAGCAACAATAGAGGGGTAAAGAAGCAGAATAATGAAACTCACGATTCTCCAGGAGATGAAGTTAAACGTCGTTTAGATTGAGAACTTCCGTCATCATCATCCCTAATTCTCTTCATACCTAGAAAAACTACACAATTAAAAAAAAATCCAACCGATAAACGACTAATCCATAACACTGAAAGGCTCAAAAGAAAAACAGAATCAATCAACGTAAACTAGAAGACGAACTCACTTCTCCTTCTTCCTGTTCAGTTAGGAAGAGTGAAGTAGATTTTGGAAGAACGGAGGGAAAGAGTTTGTTCAATGAAGAGGAAATTGTAAATGTGATATTACGTTGGCGAAACAAAGAGCAAAGAATGATGCAGAAAGAGGGATTTCATGAAAGGTGAAGGCGAGATAAACGTAAAATTCAGATATAAATAAAGGATTTTGAAAGGAGATGACTTGTGTTGAGGCTTTTGGTATCAGAATTGGGTACGAATTAGGATTCGTTACGCGGCATTCCTATTTAGTATTTTCAATTTCATTTACTCCCTCCAAACTCCAAATTATTATATATTATTTTGGTATTTCTCCTACTACAGATTTAATAAATTATTTATCTTTCTATTTATATCTATTTTGAAAATATACTGGTAAAAAAAATTTATTGCGGGCAACTGTTTTTTTTTTAAAAAAAAACTCATCGTTCCCCGACAGGAAAAAGAATGAAAAAAATGAAAATTTCGGGACGGAGTCGCAAAATGTTTCCCCACTACACGTAATTGTAGATTTCACAACGATACTCTTATAAAAGCATTTTCTAAAATGAAACTTTCAATTTATAAACTTCCGCTTTAAGCCATTTATACTGCTAATAAACAAAATAGAAAAAGTATTGACAATAGTATTGTTTTTTGTCCACAACACATGTAAGTTTTAAAATAACCGTTCTAGACATATTATTCCTTCTACTTTTTATGAAAAAAACAACCTTTTTTTCCCCACAACTTATTCAGAAATAACCTATTCTCTTATCAATTTATGACATCGGATCCCACTCTTCCTTCCCCGATGTGATGGACCGGACCTTATAAGTAAGATGACTATATATGCCTGCTTCTTCCTCATTTCAGCTTTGTTATTGCACAACTAGATGCGGAAAGAGTCAATTTTTTTATTAGGAAAAGCACCTTTCTCTCCAAGGAGCATGATTCCATATTCATTTATTTCGTTTAAGAACTATACGATTGTTTATTTTTGACGTTATTCATATTCATATAGTTATTTTCAAAAAAATTATTGTAACATGGAATTAGTAGATGTCTCATAGGTGTAGCCGTTAAAAATCTATTAAACATGCAATAAGCATTCATTATACATATATTGAATAACAATTGGTCATCTAATTACGGTCACAAATCTATGACACATTTCTCATATTTTTTAAAATATTTAATAAATTATTGAAAAAATTGAGTTTTGAACTCAAGACCTCCCACGTCAATATTAAAAGGTGTATCAACTACCTACATCCATTTAGTACATTTAACATGTATAATAGTATTTATTTACCCTCATATTAGCTAAAACATTTACAAATAAATAAAAAAATGAATCACTTTTTTTTCAGTTCCATAGATTTTAGACATCAGTTAGAGTTCTAAAAGAAACTCGCTCGATACAACATATCTAACTAACTCACATTAATTATTTTTTAAAAGACAAACGACATGAATTGAGGCCAAAAGAGATGAATAATATGAGGGGAAAACAAAGCAAACCCCAACTATCTTACTAAAATGTACTGATTCAAATTAGTAATGAGGTGAAATATTATGGTTTCTCTGGTTTAAATGGCTATAGTTTTGCTAAAATAATTTACCGAAAGTCAAGTACACATGTTACATTTGTATGTTCTTTTTGTTGAGAAAACATACGTGTAGTGTTTAACTAATAAACATATGATAAAAAAAATATGACAATTTTCAAAAAAAAATATATTTAATGGTCAAAGATCGAAACAAAATTATATTTGATGTGGTAAATATGTACATTGTGCGATTTATTGAAATTTGTTAAAATTTAGAAACTCTCCCATGAATATTTTTGTGGCCTATTTGTTAAAATTTGTTTTTCTCTTATTTTTTGCGTCACAATTAAAAATTATTCATAAACTTCAAACCAATTGGATCACAAGCCTGTAAATCTCTTAGTAGAGCTTATATCAAGGTTTATAATACAAATATTTTTACTAATTTTTTTCGACCACTAAAATATTTTTCCTCAATTTATTTTTCAAACAAACGGCCTAAATTTACAAATTTTTTTGATATAAAGTTGGAGCCCTTTTCAATAGGCGAGCGCCAAACAGAAACATCAGCTACAGCAATGGCGGGAATCGATCCAAAGAAGCAACTCCTTTCCCTGATTCGCGACTGTGCCTCCGAGAAAACACAAGGCGGTCGTCTCTTTTACTCTCATTCTTCTACTACTTTCCACTATTGCTTTACTTTTCAATTTTACTTCCAAGCTTGATTTCGGAAGATGTGGAAGAACCCGGGAGTTGAATTTGCTGCGCTTTAATGTTTTGATCTGATTTTGGAACTAAACCTTATGAATGATGAGGATTCATAGTTGAATTAATCAATTGGCATTTCAGTTCCGATTTCGTCTTACATTATTCCAGATGGATCCAGAATTTTGCGTTTCAATAGAAAATGCAGGAAATCTGCCTGCGTTTTTCTCATACTTAAACCAGGCCAGAGGAGCGACGTGGTTTAGAATTTAGATCTTCATTTGATTTGCATGCTAAGTTAAGCGTTTATGGATCATAGGCAGTATTACGTTTTCTGAGGGCTGAATCGCTATTTTTCTAACGGTGACACTCAGAAAGAAGAGTTGTTGGCTTGAAGAATAGAATTGAGGAGCTTCGGATGCAACTTGACGGGGAAAATGCACAGAAGGAAGAGTCCAAGAGATTCAAAGAAACTACTGAGCAAGAGCTTAAAGGCTGCGAAGTTGAATTGGCTATGGATGTTGCTTCAATTCAAACTCTAGAGGTTCCACTTATGTTCTTCCATTCTGTTACTGATCATATTTCTGTTTAATCATTGAGATTCCAGATCAAATTTCAGGTTTCCATCTATCTTTTGAAACAATGAGCTTAAATTCTTACAGGCTAGGATTTCTCAAATTCAAGATCAAATATCCTGTATTGGTTCAGAAGTCGAGCGCCTTAAGGTAAAATATCCAGTTTCTTCTGGTTTTTCTTTTGGTTCAGTTTTACACTGTAGCTAATTCTTGTATTGAACCTCTTCTTTGCTTAAAAATGAGAAGAATGAAGAAAGAGCTTCACGGTAAGCAGCTTTAACATACTAGCTTATTCTGATATCCTTTATATATAGATACATTACATTATGAACGGCATTGTCTTCTTATTTTTTAATTCTTTTGTTTCTGTAACTTTGTTTACTATCCAGAGATCAGTTCATCAATCAGATGTTTGAACTCAACAACAGGATAAGTTCGGCATCACGTCTGAGCAATTCATAGATTTTCTGCTATATGTTTGTCACCATAAGTGCTTTGAAGCTAAGGTGTAAGTTACTGTTGAAAATTGATCTTGAGCATCAGGGAAAAACTATACTTGCACTCTCACATCCCTCAGTACCTTCTATTTCATCACTGAATATCTAACAATGTTTTGCGACGATGTATGAACAGAGTGCAAATTGCATACATAAAGATGCAGTACTTATTTAAATTCTAGTCTTGCAATACTATTTTGAGTTCCAACTTTCTAGTTTCCAGTAAACGGTGACAATTTTTAGAAATAATCAGTTGTAGTCATTTGATCTCAAAAATCTCATCGAGAACTCTCTTTATTTCCTTAAATCTTTGTTGATTTTTCTGTTCCTATTTCACGTTTTTGAGCATCAATGAAAAAGTAAGATACATCTTTTGAATGGTTTAAGGAATTAGGTAGAATACACGATCAGATATAGATGTCTTTCGAAGACGATGGTGGTAGAATTGTGCTGCCTGATACTATATAAGCTACTGGTTTATGAGGGGATTGCATCTAAAAAGTAGAGAGAAGAAAGTCTAAATGTATTGGGGCAGAGTTTGGTGCAATGGCAAGGGTGTATATTTGTGATGGCATTGGATACGTACGTCTGCTTTGGAAATGTACTGTATAAATATATGCTGTTAGGAAATGAGTGCTCTAGATTAGCACCTTCCCATGCATGCAATGATGAGCCTTGTGAACCAGAGAGCCCCTGTTTCTCTTTACATCTTGCAGGTTGCCTGGGTGAAGCATAAAAATAATCATGTCAGGTGAAAGTTTAGTTAAAAAGCATAAGATATTCTCATGAAGATTTTTGCAAATTGTCTGTTCTGCTTTGTCCTGTATATGCTAATGTTGAAGTGACATTTATAGTTTGGATTTGATTGTGCATCTTAGGAATTGCTAAGGGGAGAAGATTAGCTGATGTGTCTTGTTTAATGTGCAGGGAATTCCAGGTGACGTTGACATCCAGACTCTTGGAAGAGGATAGCGTGATGACTCCAGCAGGTGTTGGCCTGGATCTTATTAGCATGTAGCACAATAATAAATACCGAAATGGTGTCTCCAACCCTGTGCCAAATGGGTTGGAAATGCCATTTTTTTAATGGAATTGCTCGCACCGAAATTGCTCCGAATTGTGGAGCATGAATATCCATCCTCCAAAACTCAGAGGGATAATAGTATTTTTTTACTTTTTAGTGTTATATATAATAAAAAAGGTAGAATTGAATAAAACTACAATAAACTTAGAGTGAATAATTAGAGGAAGAACCACTGTATTTACTTCAAATCATAGAGGACATAGAGTTTGGAGTGAGAGGGTTGGGGATGACCTTGGCTGCTCTTAACAATTTATTTCTAACTTAGCAGGGAATGCGTACTGATTAAGTTTTGTTCTCTAAATGGCACAATAAATTCAGAAGCAGATCACCAGGTTGAAAAGGTGGCACTCAGTGAACCTAATTCAGGGGATCTCGAGGATCTGCTTGCAGAGATAGTTTCTAAAACTAATAAAGAAGAAGAGGAATACAAAGCAGAGAAAAATCTTCATGACCAGGTAAAAGACATCTTGTGTCTGTGAGGGTGGAGTTTGTGTTGTCAAATCCCTTACCTATATCTCATTCATTCAAACTACATTTTGCTTACCAATTCCTGTAAGGTTTTCACCAATTGTTTCGTGTCCCTTCAGCTCCAGCAGGAGTACTTTGATTTCCAAAAGAAGGTTTCTTTGATAGAAGCAATAATGAAAGAAACAAAGGGACTTCAAGATTTGACAGAATATCCTTACAACTTATATATCTGACAGTTGAATTTCATATTTTATGATACTTTCACTGGATGAAGTTAGATGGATAGAAAAAGGAAGCACCAGCTTAAGTCATCTAAGACAAGTGCAATAAACATAATTTACTTCAGTTTTGAAAACCTCATTTTGCAAAATATGCTCTTCAGGGTGTTTAAAAGGAGGCTCTTCGAATTTGTTATAGATGGAAGGTTAACAAGAGGCGAATTTCGAATGCCTTGTAGAAGAGCTAATTATTGAGATGCTTTCAAAATGGCCAGACTGACTTTTACCTAGTTGATGACAATCATAATTGTGGTTTTATACGTTGTTTTTTCCTGCTACAAGTTATGATGAGAATGCTAAATGTTTTTCTTTGACTGAACATAAGCAGACTTCTGAACTAGAACAGGCCTGTGCTTCTCTTGGTGAAAAGTTGCAAAAGAGATGCGTGTGTCCCAGTTGTTGTACATTTAACGCAGAGTTCCTAGGTGGATTTCTTCAAGAAAATGGAGCAAACTGATCTCTTGGAAGTGTTCTACTCGCTGTTGCTGCATTCTGATCTCTTGTCAGTATTCTACTTGTCTCTTCTGCCATGAGTGTTGGTCATCCAAAACGAGCTGTACAACTTTTCGTGGTGATTTTGGCCATATTTGGCATCTATGTTCATATGAATGGCTTCACTTGAACAAAAACTTTATGATGGTGAGTTTTAGATAAACACGGCATGGAACTATATGTGTCTTTCACTGCTGTTTACGTCTAAAGATATCATATGGTTGATCAGTATGAAAAAAAACCGTGCATCTAACAAGGTCCTTTGAACTATGCTACTTCTCTTGCCAGATATTCACTGTTACATTTGATTGATCATTCATAGGTAATCCCGAGTGCATTTATCTCATCAACTATTCTTTAACATTCTGTTGTATAAACAAATCTTGCATTGTGAGACCCAGACAACAGGGAAAATTCCAAATGGGTGGGAAATAAGATCAAGAGAAAATTTCATATCACAAAATAATCAGGAAATGATTATATCCAGAAGGTGCTTTGGCTACCTAATAATCCAAAGGCCTAAATGTACTTGCTATTCTCTGTTTCTGCCATAGTTAGTATATCTGTAGGTGATAATTGGTCATCATTTTCCATCATCGCTGACAAGGTCAATTTTGTCTTGTCGGTAGACTTGTCTTCTTGCTGAAAATTTATTACATTGAGATTAGTATTACCATCATAGCTAAAGGTCATGCATGGATTTATCTAGAAAACCTCACATAGTGAGATTGAGTCCAAATGTTGGAAATAGAGCCCAAGAAAAGTCTTAAGAAAAGAATCATATGAAACCGAAACAACACTTACCTTTTCACTGAGAGGTGATATGCTGGATAGAACAGTATTCATAGGGACAACTTTTGAACTGCGAGGTTTCATGACTTCCACTGGTATAGAAAACAGTGCAGAAACAGGGCGATGATCAGAGAACTTACTTTCACTTCTAAAATAGGAAAGTTGCTTCACTCCTTTACCATACCATAGAATTCTGTCACACCTGCCACCAAAGTTTCACTTTCTCAATCTTCAACCATAACCAAAACTATTTGTTATATTCTAGGCTATTCAGAAATTCTAGATGACTCGTATTGACACTATTTCGGTCAATCTGATAATAGGTCATACCATGCTGGAGTCCTTTGTTTTTCCCCTGTTCTATTTGGCAGACCACCAGAATACCGGTTGCGGTTCAGTGAAGAATACTTGTAAGTAGGTGCAAACTCTATGTTTCCCTCTCTCCATCCTTGAAATACTCCTCCATTTTCTAGTTCCTTTCTAAGCTGATCAAACTCTTGCAATGATTTCCAGTCTTCCTGCTTTATCAGACATCTTGCTAAGTTGTCTTGTAAATATAGTCTGTAGTTGAGGTCTCCAAACCAAAATATCCGACTGCGGAGTATGTTATGTTGTACGTTAGTTTTAAGTTGAAATGAGTGTTGACTTTTGCTATTCATTGAAGTTACACATGAAAAAACCTGAAACCTTACAAAAATCTGAGTGACTGTGCTAACTAGCGTGAGTTAGAATTCTTGAGGCGCTAATCTTTATTCTAGTGAAAAGGTTCATGGTCAAGCAAACCCTGGCCCTACTTTTTTTTAGCATCAAACCAAGGAAAACCACCTAATTTAATAACTTTGAGAGATTTCATGTTGTGTTTTCTCGTATTGTTTCAGAAGGGACTACGTACTCGTGCCCTAAGATGGTGAGAGGATGCGGATTATAGACATAGTCATCTTTAGGAGATCGAGGGAAAGAAGTTCGCCTAAAAATCTCTGAAACTTGATGGTTCCTTCTCTCTTCATCCCCATTCTTTTCCCCAGAAGCTAGATGGGCAGCAACAAAGCAAAAGCTTGTTCCTTCAATGGACATGCTAACTGTAACCGAACCTTTGTTTCCCAAATAACCCATAATCCCACAAGCAACTGAACTAACTTTCACATTTGAAATGCAATACTTTCTCAGCAATTCCGTTTTCATCCACATGCTTATAAACACTCCAACCATCTTCTTGCTAGCCATTAATGTGTACTTGCTGCCCCCATGTAAATCATCATCACTTGATCCTAACACGTCTTTTATTAGGACCTGAGATTGGCCACTAAAACTTGTCCTCCTTTCTGAATCTGGATTTTTGACATAGTGGTAGTTGTCACTTGAAATTGGATTTTTCATGGGAGTTAGCCATGGACCACCAAATTTATTGTTTAGAGTTTTTCCTATGAGTAGGTTCCAATTCTTCGCTTCTGTTGGGTCTTCTGCTCCAATCACAGTTCTTGTTTTTAATGGTACAATCTCTTGAAATCTGCAGGTAGGAACAGAAATTGTTATAATCAGGCTCATTATAGTTTAAATTTAACTACACTTCCGGTGTTACATTACATACCCGAGGACGTACATATCAGCTGCATCCCTTAGATTCAACCACTCATCCAAATCTACAGCTAAACTGCCTACGGGAGACCTTCCAGCTACATTCCAAGTACCAACAAAGATTCTGAAAATACAAACATAGAGTTATGAATAGAGAAATTTAAGCAACATAGCGGTCCAAAATTACCGACTAAAACCTTAGTCTCCTCACCTTAACTCATTCGAAGTGCATGGATACTCTGCAGAGGGAGCGAAAATGCTATCCCCTTCATCCTCACTTTCATCTGCACAAAAAATGGCACTTAGAGCATAGATTACTTCAAGATGGACTAGAGAAACAAGGATAGAGAATACGAACCTGAAATATCATTCAAGCTATATGCTTCAGGTCTTTTAATCTTTCTTCTGAACCATTTATAAGGTTTCTTGGTTTTGTACTTCTGGCTCTTGCTATACATATCTTAGAATCAATATCAATTACATGCCCTAACTAAAAGAAAAGAGAATTAAGATGGTATGCATCTGCTCTTGTTCATTCAAATTCTGGATTGACCAAGCTAAGCCACATGTTGTTGGTGTAACTACAATGAGCTTAGTGTTAATCGCCTACACCAAAGTGACGAGACTGAAACAAACAAACAAACCCAAATTGCAGTCGTTTAAGTTATGCATGGATTGAGAATCCCAAGACAAAAAATGAGGAGAGAGAAAGTGACAAGTCAACTTGGTAGGAGAAGAAGAAGTTTCTGTGAAATGTTTGATAGTGTAATTTATTTAGTGAATCACAAGGTATAGGGGAGGAACAAAGAGAGTTGTAGACCTCACGAGGCTCTATCATTTGCTTGATCATTTGAGCTGTTCTGTAGTGGTGCTAGTCACGTATGTCTTGCGGAGTTTTTACATGCCAACTTGTTTACATTTCCAAAGTCAAACAGGCTATCATTTAGGTGGATAATTTATGATTATTAATTTAGGGCAACGCATAATTGCATATGGGCTTGTTTCTTAATTCAAGATGGCAAAATGCATGCTTCCCCGTTCAAGTTGGCACTTTTTTTTGAAATGCTCAGCTAAGTAGCAAACGTTAAACATAGTCCCTAAAACCGCTAAAAGTACTCACTTCCAACCTTTTAGTGTCATGTCTCACCTTATGGTTGGTTTTACTTTTTAAAAATGTCAATTTTTATTTACTTTTATATGTCTATTCAAATTGTGACACGTGAAATTGAGAGGGTTAAAGTGTACGTTTTTGCCAACTTCATAAGACTGTTGCACATATTTTTACCGATTTCAGGGACTTGCGTTGATTCTTGTAATTTTAGGAGGTATTTCAAAGAAGGTACCAATTTTACAGGACCAAGTTAGCCTTCCAAAAATATGTTACATCATTAATTTTTAAGCAAACCCCACTTTTCGCATTCTTCTCTCCTAGTCTATTTATTTTAGACTTAGTCCAAACTTTCATGCCTCAACATGGCTACTTTTTTAACCGTTAAATGTGCTGCTCTTAACTTCTGCATTTTTTGACCTTGTTGATTCAAGATGATTGATGCACAATTATTGGCATAGTATTTCAAAAAAAAATCAAAAATGTTTTTTTTACAGTTATATTCACATTTTTAGTTACAATTAGGGATGTTAACGAGTTGAACCGAGACTAAATCTAGCAGGGCTCGGCTCGGCTCGATTAGAAAAATTCTAAGGCTTGGCTCGGCTCAAGGCTCGACGAGCTTGAAAAATTGCAGCTCGACTCGGGCTCGTGAAAGGCTTGGCTCGAGCTCGCGAGCTTGCAAGCCTTTACGAGCTCCCTTTTCTCGAATGAAATTTTTTACATTTTAACCCGAAACCCGAATACAACATTTTGACATATTAATGTTTAGATATATAACTCATAAATATAAATGAAAACACAATGTTTAACATACATGAAGTCTGCATAAAAGCACAAAATACCAAACCAAGTACAAAAATTAAAATGCCTTCAATATAATGTCCATAAACTACAATACCAAATCAAAAGCAACATAATGTAACTTTAAGGATTTGAAATTATGTTACAATATAATAACACATATAAAAATTAGCAATATATATATATATATACAAACTTAAACGAACACGTTTGCGAGCTTTCTAGCCGAACTTTGGGGAGGCTTGGCTTGGCTTGTAAATATATCGAATCGAGCTCTATCAAGCCGAGCTTTGACCGAGCTTTAACCGAGCCGAACTCGAACTGTTTGCGAACTTCTGGGCTTGTTAACAACCCTAGTTACAATCATCAATGATAATGAGTGCACATTTATCATTTATGTGAATTTGTTATTTAATGATTAGAATATGGTTCATAGTTGTCATGGGGTCATTTAATCTCTTGTTATACAGGGGAATAAACTAATAAATAAGTTATGTTTTTCTTTAAGCTATACAGAAATTGGTTTTGCATTTAAAATCAAATAATTGTTATGGGTCCGTTTGGTTTGTTTGAATTATGGGTAAAACAAAGAAATGTCCTAGAAAGCTTCTTGATTTTAACTCATGTCCTTTAAATTATATAAATGCATTTTTTACTATATGCATTGCTGATAGATTATCACAATGAAGTACAACAGGCTGTAGGTGTTGTTGATGAAAATCTTTAAGCGAGAATAGTAGCCATTGAATCTCTGCAGCAGTAGCAGACATTGCTCTGTACTCTGCTTCTGTTGAACTCTTACTTATTGTTGTTTGTTTCTTGGATTTCCAACTAACAAGAACATCACCCAAAAACACACAGTAGCCTGTAATGGATCTTCTTGTTTCTTTACATCTACCCCAATCTGCATCTGTGTATGCATTAATCTGTAAACCTGCAACAGAAGAGAACAACAAGCTTTGTTCTGGTTTCCCTTTGAGGTACCGCAAGATTCTGTTAGCAGCCATAAGATGGCTTTCTCTTGGTGTTTCCAAATTTTGAGATAATTGTTGAACAGAAAAAAGAGATATCAGGCCTAGTATTAGTTAGATATAAAAGCTTACCTATAAGTTTCCTATAGAAAGTATTGTCCTTAAGAAGAGGATACTTACTATGACCAATAAATCCATAGACGTAGGTGTAGAACAGGGTTTACAATCTAAATACCCATATTCAGCAAGAAGGTCAAGAACTTATTTCCTTTGGTAAATTAAAATACCTTTCTGAGACCTCATAACCTCAATTCTAAGTATATACTTCAACTTGCCAAGATCTTTAATAGTAAACAAACCATCTAAATATGCCTTAACACATCATTAAAAGCTTGTTGACAGTTGCTAGCAAGAATTACATCATCAACATAAACTAATAAGGCAATAAAAACAGATTTGTCCTTTTTAATAAAAAGAGAAGGATCTGCATTAGACTGTACAAATCCAAATTTCATTAAAGAAGAAGTTAGAGTAGCTTGCTTAAGGCCATATAAAAAAATTTCTAACTTGCAAACAGCATTAGGAACATCAAACTTCACACCCTGTGGCAAGTCCATATATATTTCTTCATCTAGATTCCCATGTAAAAAGGCATTGTTAATATCTAACTATTCAAGTAACCAATTGTTCTTAGCAGCCAAAGCAAGTAAGACTCTAACAGTTGTTATTTTAGCAACAGGTGAAAAAGTTTCTAGATAATCAACACCAAACTGTTGAGTATAACCCTTAGCAACTAACCTAGCTTTATACCTTTCTATTGTACCATCACTCTTTCTCTTAATCCTGTATACCCACTTACAACCTATTGGCACTTTTCCTAGTGGTAAAGAGACAATGGTCCAAGTATGATTCTTTTCTAATGCATTCAATTCTGCATTCATGGCCTGTTGTCAATTAGAATCATTCTTGGCCATGTTATAGGTTTTTGGTTCAGTTTCAGCAATAAGAGATAACGAGTAATTTTGCAGTATAGAACTCAGTTTATCATAGGAAATAACAGTAGACAAAGGATATCTTTTATTACCTTCTAAATCTGATGTATTCTGATGTTGCATCAAGAAGCATGATAATCTTGCAAGTATTTTGGTTGGTTGTGCTTCCTTACATTTGGCAGCAGTGACACATCATCAGGATTAGAACTATTAATACGATTATAATAACAAGCAAATTGTCATAAGAAATACATTAAAAAAATAAAAGGATCGAGACTGAAATTTCACCACTTGGTCCAAAATTGATATTATATGATTAACAGTAATATAATATATGACAAAGAATAACATTAGTTGTGACTAAGCATAACTGAACTACTTCAACTCCGAGCCTTTTGATTGTTCTGATACGGCCTCCGAAGTCCGCACAAAAGGATTTCCATTCACCTCAAAGTTATACATGTTCATATCACCACCATAGGCAAATTTAGAGTGGTTCTGGCCCAAATTTCAATTTTAGATCCACCCTTATTTTTCACTTCAATTATTCTTTTAATTAACCTTAACTTTCTCTTTAATTTCTAAACTGCCACCCCATGTGATATTTTCTGTCTAGTGAATCCAAAATTGAAATTTGGACCTGGACCACCATAAAAATTCCCCCATAATATACCGTCCGCTTATCAAATTGCCACGGTCGTCCAAGTACAGTACAATCGTCTTGCATTAGAACAACAACAAATAAGATAATATTACTAAGAAACGCATATGTGCTTGCTTCAACACCCGAATTCGAACAATGGTTAACAAGTTTAACTTATATGGATTAGGATGATCAACCAACGGTAACCGCAAATTAGTAATTAAAGATTCACTAGCCAAATTGGATGAACATAAACAAATACTACGGCTTACCATTGATGT
>CAOJBJ015064014.1:0-12507 GCA_948291685.1 Euphorbia celastroides | reverse complement strand
CGTGCTGCTATGGGATTTTGACATTTTTCGATCGCCGTACATTTTCCGATCACCGGAGATAACTACGTAGCCGGAGGGAAGCAAATTTGTCGAGATTCACTATTGGAGGAAAGGGAAAAACTATTAAGAATTAATTAGCTAAATTAATTAATATTTAATTTTTTTATTTACAAAATAACCTCACTTGTTTGACTTTTTAAAGGGAGACACGTCATCTGTCACATCATATTCAGGGCACCGGATGTGCGTTTTTGCCAAGTTGAGGGACCTAATTAGTCATTCTAAAAGATTAGGGACCTAAATGACTAATCTTGGCAACCACATGGACATATAAAAGTATTAGGCCTTTGTTTTTTTTATCTTTATTGTTCAAGGATATTTAAGTAATTTTGTTATTATTTAATCATACCATACCATATAAACAAACAACATTTTTAAAAAAACCATACCATACCATACCATGTAAACAAACAAAAAATTTTAAAAAAACCATATCATACCATACTTTAATGAACCAAACAAAGCTTAAAATTAAAAAGGAGTCACTCAAAATAAATACAAAACAAAAACGTCGACGTTTTGTACACTTTGAGATTAACAAGTGTCCAGGTTCATCCCCCTGTACCAATTTTACACCTACCAACTTCTATGTCTTCTCTATATAAACAATCCCAACTTCACAATCTTCAAACCCAAAATCTCCCATTGCCATTGCTAACAATTCACTCTCTGTACTGTAACGTTAATCTTTGATAACTCACCTGTTAATCTCTGAGCTAATTCGATAATTCACTCTTCTCTCTGGTTCATCAATGGCGTCCATTTCCACCATCTTCAACAAAGCCACTTTCCCCCCTCAATCTCTCCCCAAATCGTTCGCTTCCCAGTTTTCCCCTCACGTTAGAGTGTCCTTTCCCTCGAAACGCATTTCCCCCAGTCGAGCTGCCCTAATTGAGCCCGACGGCGGGAATGTCGTCCAGCTGTTTGTTGAAATGCCGCAAAGAGAAATGAAAAAGAAAGAGGCGGTTTTGCTGCCTAGAGTTAAGCTGACGGAGATTGATAGGCAATGGGTTCATGTGTTGAGCGAAGGATGGGCTAGCCCGCTCCGCGGGTTCATGAGAGAATCCGAGTTCCTTCAAACCCTTCACTTCAATGCTATTCGACTTGATGACGGGTCTGTTGTTAACATGTCTGTGCCGATTGTGCTTGCCATTGATGATTTGCAGAAGGAAAGGATCGGGGGATCGAAGAGAGTTGCTCTTGTTGATTGTGAGGATAATGTGGTTGCGATTTTGAGCGAGTAAGTTGCCGTGTATTACTTGCTTTTTCGTTTGCCAAGATATTTTCATGGTTATGCATTGAATTAGGGATTAATTGCCTGAATTCTGTGGCCAAATACATTATCAGCCCCCTCAACTTGGCACAAATAGCCTACTTTCAAAAAGAACAGTTTAGCCCCTCAGTTTGCTCCCCAAAACGACATGTGTCAAATTCTAGTTGGTATATAAAGAAGACATTTTTTGAAAAGTCAATCCAACCAAAAGTTGACACATAACATTACCGGTACATTTTTCATAGTTAGAGGGGGCATACTTGCGCATATAGGCAAGTTGAGGGGGTTGGGCGGACCTTTTCAAATTTAGGGGGCAATAGGCTATTTGTGCCAAGTTCAGGAGCTTATGATTTATGAAGCTGATTTCTGTTTTTATAGCTTATTATCTTTGTCAATGAACTTTTATGCTGCTTGCTGGAATTTTTATGTTGTTCTTATGCTGCTATCAGTTGCCATACAAAGCCTCCTTGTTGAGGAAAATATGTTCTGTTTATAGTGTCACTAGGGTCAATGGACTGCTATTATAAGCTAATAGCATTAATTCAACTTGTAGTTTGTGCTCTCTTTGTTTTGTTGAAGTGTCCTAGACAAAATAGAGAAATATGAACCGCCTTCTTCGTGTAAATCCGGTTTTTCAATGCAAAGTTTTCTTCTCGAGTGCTGTGAATATCATCTTTGATCATTGTAGATATGTTTTGCGATTTTATCACTAATGGCTATTATTATCTTTTGTTTATATCAGCATTGAGATCTACAAGCACCCCAAAGAAGAGAGAATTGCAAGAACATGGGGGACTACTGCCCCAGGCCTGCCCTACGTTGAAGAAGCAATTGCCCCAGCGGGAAACTGGCTAATTGGGGGAGATTTGGAGGTTATCGAGCCAATCAAGTATAATGATGGCTTGGACCACTTTCGCTTATCCCCCTCACAACTCCGAGAGGAATTTGCAAAGCGAAATGCAGATGCAGTCTTTGCTTTTCAGCTCAGAAACCCGGTTCACAATGGCCATGCTCTACTTATGACCGATACCCGGAAAAGGCTTCTTGATATGGGCTATAAGAATCCTGTCCTTCTGCTTCACCCATTAGGCGGGTTCACAAAGGCCGATGATGTTCCTCTTAGTTGGCGAATGAAGCAACATGAGAAGGTTAGTGTCTTAATTTTACTGAATTGCTAAACGCAGTCGACAATCACTTAAAAGATAGTTGATTTAGGCTCTGTTCTTTTCAACTTATTTTCGATTCAGTTCCATAAGTTTCAGTGCAGTTTAGTTTCAACAAGTTTCCGTATTGTTCAAATAAATTTCAAATAAAGTCAGTTAATTCCATTTACAAATTCCAAAAAAGTTTGACCCCTCCCTCGAATTTTTTGTTTTCTTTATTTGTATTTTGCATTTTGGTAATTTTGATTTATATTTAATTTGAATATCTTTCGCAATCTGAAAGAGTTCAGGGGAGGGGTCATTTTCATTTTTGTATCCTCCCATAGGTTCAGCTTTCCCGGAATAAAGCAGTTCGTATAATTTTCAATAACTTTACAATAAGTTTGAGTTTCAACGAGTTTCAATTGGTTTGATATAAGTTACGAATTCATTGAGTTTCAATATATAAGTTTCACTTCAGTTCAGCCACTCTCCATTTCGTTGAAAAGAACAGAGCCTTAAAAGACAAATTTATTTTAACAAGTTTAACAGTACCCTGATTTGATCCCCCCCATCCCTTTCAGAAACGGTTTGTTCGATTACTGACGTTATCATTGTAAAAAACTGTTCAGGTTCTTGAGGACGGCGTACTTGACCCGGAAACGACCGTAGTCTCTATCTTCCCATCTCCAATGCACTATGCGGGTCCCACCGAGGTTCAATGGCACGCGAAAGCTCGGATTAATGCAGGAGCTAACTTTTACATTGTTGGTCGGGACCCAGCAGGGATGGGCCATCCAGTTGAGAAAAGGGACCTCTATGATGCTGACCATGGCAAGAAGGTTCTAAGTATGGCCCCGGGACTTGAGCGGCTCAATATTCTGCCTTTCAAGGTACTCTAATCGTTTCTCCGTCACATATCCTAGGTTAATTTTTCAATGTACTTGTCCTAAATAGCTGTGGTCCTGAACTCTTAATTGTTCCTCGTAACCCTCCAAAATTGGCGAAAGTGCATTAGATTGCCGCCAGAACGCTACGTGTCAGCTTCTGGTTGGCGAGTGAAAATCGGATTGTGATATCTTTGAGAAGTCAAAACTAATGTGGTATTCAAGTGGCAAATTGGTGCACTTTTGCCAAATTCAGCGTGGCAGTCGGCTATTTGGGACTAGTACAGGCCCCGATGCATGTAGCCATTTTTCTTCTTCCTCGATAGAATTTGGGGGAAACTATGGAGTGACTAACCAGAGTTGAATTCAGGTTGCTGCCTATGATAAGACTCAAGGGAAAATGGCGTTCTTTGATCCGGCTCGGGCACAAGACTTCCTCTTTATATCCGGAACCAAGGTATGTATCAAACTTCTACTTAATTTATGTGATTCGCTAGACAAAATGTAGAGATTTTTGAACAAATTGCTCGGGTTTTACAGATGAGAACACTAGCAAAGAACAAGGAGAATCCGCCCGATGGATTCATGTGCCCTGGGGGTTGGAAAGTGTTGGTTGAATACTACGACAGTTTGACTCCAGCAAACGATGGCAAACTCCCCGAAGCTGTCCCTGCTTAAAACGCTTTTTAGTGTAAATATCATCTGTCGAGATCTCAGAACTTTCGAAGTGCAGACACTGCCTTTCGAATGTCGGTGATAAGTTGTAGCTAGTTTCGAAAGATGGTGCGTTTTTTGTAAGCTTGGAGATTAGTTGAAACATGTTTAAATTTGAGGTGACATTTGCAGAAACAAAATTCTATTTAGCTAATTTTAATTAGAAATTACGTGTAATTTTTTCGTACAATCTTTCATTAATAAAGATTATTGAGAACTTGTGTTCTTAATTTGTTACTTTCAATCCAACCATTTCTACAGCTCTCATATTGCTTGTGATTGTGAACTCATCTAACTTTTTCGTGTAGTGTAAACAAGTCATCCTTTGCTAACATATGCTGGGACCGACATAAATAACTTAGAATTAGACATAACATAAGAACTTCAAATGCAGTTTTAGTTATATTCTACTTCACTATATGAGATACCGAAACAGAAATAACCAATCTTACGGTTCTTGTATGTCAATCTCAGCCGGACTCTGAACTTGCCTGAGATGTTGAGAGTTCTCAAAGCAGTGATAGAAACCGAAGTGCGGGAATCTCTCGTACCATGTATCTTGTTGTTCGTGGGTGTCCCAGTGCTCGCCACAGCTGCTCTTGCCATACTTGTGGACCCAACCTGAGCCATTGTGGTGCTCTCCCCAGATTCGATTCCACCTCTCGCCAAAGTGCTTGCCTTCCCACCATGTCTCGCCTTGCTTCACACCGTGTCCATTTGGGTCGAAATGCTCGTCCCATTTGTCCCCCCACTTTGTCCATGTGTCTCCCTCGCATCTCTCTGCCCATTTGTCGGTGTACTTCACACTCCCGCCGTGCCCATCATATGTCTCGCCCCACCTAAAGATTATGTGGAATAAATGGAAAACGAAATCCTTAGAAACCAAAAGAGAGAGCACAAAATTACACCCATCTGTAAGTTATGAACTAGCATTAGACAAGTTCACTGACTAACAATCATGGGACAGATTGGAGTTCAAAGTTCGAACTGCTGATATGTAGCTTGTCTTATTAGTTGGTCTACACGAAATATGACAATTCGGTTGTCGATTAAATATGTTATAAAGACGATATTCGAGTTTAATATTGAATTACAAGTACCTTTCATGCCAAACGTGAGCATGACCAGCATCGAGAGGAGTAGTTGGGTCAATAGAACACCATTTATGTGCCCATTTCTCAGCTTTGTTGGAGGCATCATAATGCTCCCACCACTGCTCTTGCCACTCATCACCTTTACCGTTCTTCCCCCATTTGTCCGCAGTTTTTTCCAGATGCACTAGTCCAGCATCCTGAAAGTATCAAAGATACAGTATTTATTTGTGCAATAGATCTTACTTAAATGTTTGCATAGAGATAATTCATAATGAATTCAAAACAAATTCCTCTTTTTCTTCACTCTTCTCCTTCAATAAACATTCAACTCAGGATATAAAATCTCTATATACAATTTTCATATTATACACATGAAGCATTTGAATATGCATGAGAAAAGGCCTTGAATAGCTAGCATGAATGCCTGATATGAATTGCACAATCCAGCAACAAGAACCATACAAGCAATTCATCAAAACAAATCAACAAACCTGCCACATTGATTCTCTCCAAAACTCCCGCCACACATTTCCAGTTGCATCTCTTCCCGATTTCTCTGAACCAAGTTCCTTATAACCAAACACATCAGAAGCTTCCCAATACTTCTCTTGCCATTCAACATCTTGGTCAGCTTTAACACCTCTAATCATTGTCCACCTGCATATAACTCCATCAGGTCTTCTCTCAATTCCTGTTTCCTTCCACCACCTCGATCCCTCAGCATCAACTCCACTGGAAGCTTCTTCATCCAATTCCGCCTCAAGAACATGTGCTATTTCTACCGAATGCTCTGCAAATACAGAGTCCAATTCCTCCTCTTCCTCTTTCAGGTAATGCGAAACCGATACCTCCTCTTCTTTAACCTCCATTAGTGACTGTAATGGAGGAAGACGGGGTTTCGAGCCACTCTGTGAAAGCTTGCTCTCAAATGGAATTGAAAGAACATTCAGACTCTTCTCTTTTACTGCCACGGGAATCGACGCATTAGGACTTGTTGAAGGCTTCTTAGCTTCGAGCAAGTCGGGATCATTTGGACTCATATCACTGTCAGATTCAGGAGGAGGCGCCCAAGACCAAAAATCAGGACCTGGCACTCCAGTTCTAGAAGACTCGGTTATGATGATTTCCCTTCTACCTGCAACATATCAGAGTTAACAATGTGAAGAACTTCAACTTCAACCACTGCAAAAACACCGTTACATCAAAATTGAATGGAATAAACAGATAGAAGGTAACAAAAATGGCTCAAACCGCTAAAATTGACTCTCAACCAGATCAAAAGTCGTGAAAAATTCAATAGAAACATTATTCTTCTTCTCTAATTGCTACAGAATCTGCGATTTGATTTTATCTTACTCTAAGGAATATGTAAGAGCATGAAATTCTACCTTCGTTTTTGCTTTGTGCCAGAGGTTCTCCGCCTTCAGCCTGTAAACCGCCATAATCAAAGTCATTTTCATCTCCCTCCGCATCCAGCGGCCGCTTCTCTTTGATTAGCGCGCGAGCAGCCGCGATCGCCGCCGCAGCTCGATCAATCACCTGCATTCGCTGAATCCGATCCCTCTCCTCCTTCGAAACCTCCAGAATCCTCTGGAAATTCTCGTTTTTCTTCGAAACATCCACACTACCACCAACACCATCACCTCCGGCGACTTCCACAACTCTTCCGGCAATGTTCTCGAACTCCACAGACTTATTCTGCCGCTCCACAGCGTTCTTCCACATATCCAAATACGATTTCCCATCGCTCGACGCCCTAACACAAAATCCTCCGATCAGCCTCGCTCTACCGGCACCAAACGTCACCGATCGCCCCACTGACAACAGCCGCAGCTTCGCCGTGGATTGCCGAAACGAGAAGGCGTGTGTGGTGGCGCGTGAGGGAGTAAAGAGACTGGAAGCCATGTTGAGGAGCGGAGAGTGAGGAAATGGCGGTGGAATAACGAGATTGAAGCAAAGAAATCGAAGATGGCGGTGGAGATAGCGTGAGTAGTGTTTTTGAGTGTTGATTTGATTGATAACTTTTTTGTTGTTTGTTATCTTGTGATTAGAGTAAAGTGGCGATTCTTTTCGTCCCCGATCTCTATGCTTGGCCCAGATTTAACGGCACTTAACTGTTTCTCCCACGTGTGGAGAGATAATTAATTGTTTGCCACGTGCCAATACCAAGGCATGTGAAATATCAAACACTATTAACTAATGCATAGGATTAACAAAATGAAGGGTTAAGTCACTTGAACATTTCAGTAAGTTTGACGTTAGGGGATGTGAATCAAGCAATTGAATTAAAAAGATCGCCTTCTACTGATGTTAATTAATTGAGTATTTGAATACTAAAAGTGGAAATTAAAATATGGAATCAGGGGCGGAGTTACATGTGAGGTAAGTGCCCCATCGAACACTTTCCAGTCATCTGAAAATTTATATATGTAACTTAATTTTTAATTTTATTATATATTTTATAAGTGTTATTTTGTATTCATAAAGATGATAGTGTTTTGGTGGTTATGCAGGAAGTTAATTAATCAATAAGTTTTGCATTTTTTTATATTATTTTTGTTCCTTTCAATTGGTTCTTTTTTACTTATTTCTTTTTAAGTAACTTTTTACTTATTTTTTTATAGATTGCTTGTCAAATAAATAATAATATACTTATTTTCGTTAATTGTTACTTAGTTACTATATATTATTTCAAAAAGTAAACATCTTATAAAGTTTACATCACTATATAGTATGTGGAATTGTGCCTCACCGAAATTAAAATCCTGGCTCCGTCACTGTATAAAATATTGTATTTATGTTTGACTAGAGACGATGTTAAGCCCCTAATGCCCGATAATTCTGAAAATTCTTTTGTATATTTCACGTTTAGGGTAGGGCGTTACACTTTTTTCAACGTATTTGTGTGTGACATTTGCCTGAAAAGAAATTAAGTAGCAGATGCAATTGCGAGATTAAGAATTAATACTGACGTACAACAGTAGTGATTACATTTGAACTTTGTTAATATATTGTTGTGAATGAATATGTTTGTCGCAAGATTTTCTCGTGGAAATTCTTCTAGTTATATAATTTCTATTAACGATATTCTAGACTTTTTCTTATTAGTAAGGTGATCAAGAAATGCCAACTTAGGTCATGTTCTCTTACTTCTAAAACCTGAACTGAATTTAACTGAACTGAACTTAACTGAACTGAATTTAACTTAATTTTTTTACATTACTTTTTCAACTAAAATCAATGGATATGACTTGAACTGAACTGAACTGAACTTAACTTAACTTAACTGAACTGAACTGAACCAAATTGAAGGTGAAGAGAACAGGGTTTTAGTTGAAATATTTGGCCATGTTAATATGAAAGGTTTTGAGTCTGTGTGGAGCTGCTTTCCCAAACTGTTTTCCCTAAAAACTACATTTTGAAGCTTTTCCTAAAAGCAGCAAATTATAGTTTTGAGAAAGTTCTTTTGACAGTTCTCAACTTTTTGATATAAATGATCAAGATGCATCGTCAAAATCGAAAAAATGATATTGTATGAAAAATTTGTGATACCAACTTTTAGGGACAGCAGCTCTGACAGCAATGCCAAACAAATCCTAAGTGAGTTGATTTGGAAAACCAACTATTAGGCTTATTGGACTCTTTTGATCAAACACATTCAAAGCCTAAGCCTATGCAATGTGTTTGAAGGCTGTGATTGTTTGAGTATTCGGTAGTGACTTGAATTTATTTACAGTATGAATTTGGTCACTGACGTAACTACAAAATGTCTCAAAATGAAGTTATAAATTGGTATTTTCAACAATACAAGACAAATTCAAATTTGACTAAAATTTATAAACCCAATAGAAAAATTAGTTTACTAATAAAAATAGAAAAATTAGTCTCACTTTTAACTCCATTTGTGAATAAAATCGTTAGTGGACAAAAGAAAAGGATCAAAAGAATATTAATATATGACCTGTACCATACACAAATGATTAATACTTCACAACAGAAGTTTCTAAAATAAGGTAAACAAAATTTAGGATTTCTCCCCTGGGGAGCATGAGCATTATTTTCTGCAGAACTATGCTAGATAGGGAAGTTGTTGCATATAAACTTCATTGTTTGTACAATTTTGGTTCATATTTCTACCATTTTCAAACATGCTTCATGAATTGCACTCTCTTGATGTCGAAATTCAATGCCTTATATTTTTTCAAAATTTTGATTACTCTTTATATTTTTTAAAAAATACATTCATGACTCTGTTGTGTTAATATGGCGAAAGATGTTGCACTAGAAGTTGAGTAGATTTCAAATATATGCAATGAACATATATTTATTTAACCCGTATTTTGGAATTGTTTTTTAATTGTCATCTCAATGAGTTTCATTCACAACTTTTTTTTATTATATCGACAACACAATGTTATTTCAATCTTGATGTTGATTAATTAGGATTAATTCAACCAATTGGCTGTTAGCTCAATTGGTATACCTTTTAATATTAATACGAGAGATATTGATTTTGAAACACAACCTCTTAAAAGTTTGTATAATTATTAAAAAATTAGGATTAATTTAATTTTATTATTAAAAGATATAAAATAAATTTTTTTTGGTATAATTCAATACATTTATAGGTCTTTTAACTTGCTCTCAAAAACTCTTTGCTACCCTAAACTTTCAAAGTAATTCATAACTCCTTAAGTTTCCAAAAAAATGCACATTTTAGCTCACTTAACTTTCAAAGTGATCCTCTAACTTTATTAATGCTTAAAATGATAGATCAAATGAAAGTTGCCTTATATTTTTTTGAATAATAAAGAGGTATTTTGCTTAAATTTTTTATTGTATGTTTGAACTCACAACCTCACACTTATTGTATTTTCTATCAAAGTGTGATGGAGTAGACTCGTTAAAGTTGCCTTATATAATTCAAAAAAATGCAAGATGTACTTTTCATTACTTGAAAGGTTACAGAATCACTTGTATAAATGGGAGTACAATTTGTTGGGACAAATTTTAGGAACAAGCGAATACTAACACTTAGTCAATGTACCCAAACAATTAATGCAACTCCTAAACAAGACAAAAATGACACAGAAACCAGACAAAATCAATTAAATAACCACAAAAAGAAAAGAAAAGAAAAAAGAGTTTCAGCTTTCAAACAACGCTCAACAAAATTAAGAACGAAATCTCTTCTTTTTCTTCCCTTTCATCATCACGCCTGCCTCCACTAAACTCCGAATCCATTATCCCCTCCTCTCCCTATTCCCTTCTCAATATAAACCTTTTTCTCAGAATCCAGTATTTAATGGCGGAACAATACAAATTTACTTAATTTCATCTCAAATAGATCATTGGGTCCATTTTGATTTCTGGGTCTGCCTTTTTTCTTCTTTCTCTGTTGTGATGCTACTTCTGTTTTCTTCCATAGTTGTGGCAGCAAATTAGGGCTTTTTGACTCTTCTTTTGTGTTTGGTTTTTCAACAGAAACCCTTTTCTCAAATTCCAGTCTTTAATGGCAGAACAGTATAAATCCAGTTAATTTCATCTTAAATAGATCAATGGGTCCATTTTGATTTCTGGGTCCGTTTCCTCCATTGTTGTGGGAGCAAATTAGGGCTTTTTGATTTTTTTTCTTTTTGTTTGGTCTTTCAAAGGATGCAATCTGATAGGTCCGATTCATCTGGTCCGTTTACTCAGCGAGTTAATTCGTTGCAATCGGATACTGATGCTAGAGGGAAACACAGGATTCAAGCACAGCTCAAAAGGCTTGAGCAAGAAACTAGATATCTAGAGGTTTGTTGTTTACCTTCTGTATTCATGATTTTGTTCTTCTGATTGCTTTTTGTATCAAGTTTATTGGCTTTGATTTGGGCTAAATTGATAGTGCTAAACTAGGTTAGTGTTTGATTAGTTAGAGCTGTTGTCTTGTTGCTTGATTCAGTTACTGTGTATATATATGAGCTATTGGATTTGGACTAAATAATGAGCTTTTTGATATTGTTTTCCAAAGCTGAAAGCTGCCCCTTGTAGTGAAAGCTTGAAAATGAAGCTTTTTAGGATAACAATTAGTGAGTTTTGGTTCCGAGTGCTGTTTCCGTTTGCTCATGTTGGTAATGTTTCTTTACTAGGATTCAGAAGTTAACAACTTCTGTGCTTTTGTTGCTTATAAGTGTTGTTGGTAGAATTTTTCATTAAGTTGAAGATTTTAGCTGCTCGTTCTGTTTGGAAATTGCTTAATTCGTTTTCGTCTTGCTTCCCTTGAGTAGAAGGTTGTGGACACGGGTGAATGAGTTGAACCATTTTTTGAAGCCTATCCAGGCTTCAATGTAACAGTGGATTGGTCTGTTTACTTCGTAACCATAGATGAGTTACCGTTGAAATTTCGGTATCCTTTGGTTCAACATATCATTCAGTTTCTCTTGATTTTTGTTCTTATTATGCGTATTCTCCGGTAAATTTAGAAGATTTTGGTCCTTCTAAGTCGAGCGTTCAGACTCGTACTTGCATCAGATGTTTTTGTACTTTACTTCAATATCAGTTTTGTAGTTTAATATCGTTAGAATATCGACAAATGCTATTTATAGTAAATGAACATTTTCACAGGAAGAATTGGAGCAGCTCGACAAGATGGAAAAGGCATCGGCCGCCTGCAAAGAGTAAGTTCAAATATCACGCTTAAGACCCGCTAATGTTTTCAAATTTGTCAACTAAACCATCGTTTTCATATATGGCAGAATACTAAGCATCGTGGAAAATAGACCAGACCCGCTACTTCCAGTGTATGTGCCTTTTCTACGGTTCATTCATCTTATAATTTGGTCTTTGCAATGAGTTCTTGGACATAACAAACCTCTGGCTATCGTCTTTTGACAGAACAATTGGCCCTCTAAATCCTCTGTGGGATAGATGGTTCGAAAGTGCACACGAGTCTCAAGGTTGCAGATGCTGGATGCTTTGATATCGATTGTCAGCTTCGACTTTTACTCTTGACAAAAACGTTGGATGTAATTCTTCATTGTGCAGAAAATGACAATTGGTAGCTACATTTTTGCATTTGAAAATACAGGAAAATGCTTCATTGTGCCAAATATTATGATTTGTCTTAATGCATCGGCACCTTTTTAACTTTATGATTTCCTCTATTCTTTTTTGATTTGAGAATTGAAGGATTTTTGATTGGGTGAGTTTAATAACAATCAATTTAATAAAAATAAATAAAGAAGGGTTCTTGGTCTACCTTACTTTATTTTTGATCCATTTTTATATCAATAACATATTAATAACTTAGTCATCAATCAAAATACAATTATCTTCAAGAACAAAATGTTTGTTATGCT